>CP092876.1:6704759-6736764 GCA_030710605.1 Cordylochernes scorpioides | reverse complement strand
ACTTTGCATTTACAAATCTGCCAGAGCTCCGTTTGGTTACTTGCACTCGCTGGGCCATTGGAGCTTTTTTTTTTTTTTAATCAGAAAAATCGAATCCGGGTCGTAGAGGTCGAAAACCAACGGTTTAGACCATCCTTCCATCGACCCCCAAAATGAGATTTGATTGTAGGCAATGATGCAAAATGGATAGCTAGATCGAGTGGAAAAATTAGGTTTTGGGAAATTCGAGGAGAGGTGTGAAGGCAATCAAGTTTGTTGCCTTGGGTTAGATGTGTATTTGGTCAATTTCTCCCAATTTCCATAAATCGTTGAACTATCATCGATCGGAAATTATATAAATTTATTATTATATATATATACACACACACACTCATAGACAAAACTTAAGGAAGTCTTTGATGTCGCCAATCTTTCTTTTTTTTTTTTATGGAGACAGAGGTTGTTCACACTTGGTTATCTTGGTGTGTATTCAATAAAGGTCACTACACTGTAGTATCTTTCAGAGTTATTGTCTGAATCCCGATATACATGCTGAAAGGTATAACTTCCTTAAGTTTTGTCTCTGAGTGTAAATATATATTTCTTTTTTTTTTTTTGCAATAATATATTCCTTATATAGTTTACAAAGCACTCTTTACTATTATTTAACTCGAAAATGAAAAAAATAAACGACAGATATTTTGACACCCATTTTTTAAAACTCATCTGGTGTTATCTTCATTTCAGCGAAAAAAAGAGCCTTTTACTTATAATACGGTTCATCTTCCATCAAAAAAATGTTTTATCATTAATACATAAACTGTTGATGTTACTTACACCAGAAACTGTTGACAAGGGAGGTAAGTTGTTATTCTCTCATCATCTTGGAATTACATCATCTTACATCACCCCCCCCCTGTTGCATATGGTTTCGATACCAACTTTTGTGTGAAAACAGTCGTTTGTTAAAATAAAATTGAGGGAAAAAAAAACAGAGAAGAGGGTTATGGATTTACGCAAGTATATGCGTCATAGCGTTCATTGTTCAACTGGACACAATGGCATTCCTCTAGATGACCTTGGTTCTGTCTCCATACAGAGTGGTCATCCTGTGTTGCCAACCGTCCATTATTAGGCCTAGTCATCAAAATTTGCTTCTCTTCGTCTCATTCTCCTTACATATATACTCGTATATATCAAAATTCGAAACTATTATAGACGCGTATGATTCTTTTTAAAAATAAACAATTTCTACTGTTCTTACTGCAATGGAAAAACAGAAGGCGCGCTAACGCATCCATAACATATATATATGCCATTTATAATACAATAAAATGTGGCTTATGATTGTAGAACAACATTTGACAAATTTTACCGCAAATGTTTCTTTTGAACGAAAATTCGTAATTTATTTTAAGGAGAAATAACAACTATTTCTATCTTTAGGGATGAAATATGAAAGGATGAATTGTGAAGAGTAATGATGAACGGAAAAATATGTGCATACTGGTTGTTTCCCTCCATATGCATTATCTAGGCCTCTGTGTTACCTGTTGTGAATTGGGAGACGTGAATTTTGTGGATGGTTTTTCTTAGCTTGGAATAATTATTTCGAAGATATGCAAATTTAAAAAAAAATCGAACAGTTCTGGCTATCAGAGAATATAAAAGGAAAATTTTGTTTATCTTCCAAATGAGATGACATATCAGAATCAAAATGTGAATACAAATTTACCTATAACAATATAACAAACAAATTTACATATTTCCCCCATAAAATCTGAATATATAGAAATAAAAAAATGTATTAGGTCTAAATGACGGAATATCATAAACAAGTTTGCTATTCCCCCTTTGAAAAATTCAAAAAAAAAAAAAAAAATCAAAAAACTCAAATTTGCTCGTTTTTTACCCCTGATATCAAAATAGGACATAAGCCTCAAAATTGGAAACAAACCCAATTTGCATAAATAAAAAAAAAGAGAAAAATTTATTTATATTTAAGATAAACTCTATTTCCCGATAAAAACAGGATTGTTTAAAAAGACCTCGTTTAAACATGAACTGTATGTTAAACTTGATAAAGGAGATTTCCACGTCTTGCTTACGCCACCAAATTTTTTATCGATCGAAAAGGACGTAGTAAGAAAATTTATTATATTCTTCAGAAGAGTTAATGTCATCAGAAGAAGTGGTAGGTAAAATATGGAGTTCAACGACCCCTATCGGCCAAACAAACCATCAATCAGACGAGAGTATGGGCCAATCCTCTGTGAGCATAAATCTTTTGATCATCATCATCTTGTTGAACGAGTTCGTCTGGTATTTTAACAATGGGGTATTGAGACAATGACCTTAAAGGGTAACCATATTGGTTCTTTCCTTATTATTATTTTTACTTTTGAAAAGTTCGTCTGAAGATGAAAAGTGTTATTTTTAGGGATATAGTTTGATCTAGTATTATATCTAAATTTCGATAATTTAATTTTATTTTAAAATATAATTATATTTTATTATAAACGATAATTATATTTTCATTTAAAATATTTTAAAGTTAAAATTACAATTGATAACTTTATATAAATATTTTAAATAAAATAATTGTAAAAAAATATTTTGTTTATCTTTTTTTTTTAGATATTTATTTGTGACATTACATTTTCGCTATTAGTTAACGTTTTCATTTAACAAACGAAAATTGATTTTATAATATATAATATTTTTTTAATTGATACTTTAAAAAAGTTTTTATAAAAAATCACATTTAGATATAAAGTGTCTATATGCGATAATATATTTTTGTTTTTGAATGATACAGCGTATTTTTAAACGTACTTAAATATTTAAAATAAATTTCAAAACAAGTGTTAAAAATATTTATATTTTTCTTATTTATTATTTACCATCTATTAAATAAAAAACAAGTATATATATAATATGTAATATATAGGGCATATTTTAAATATTATATAAATATATATATATATATTAGATAATAAAAAGGTATATATTGGATCAAAATATCATTTATTTTACCAATATTTCATTTGGCTGAACGCCAACCTTTATTATAACATATTAATTATATAACATAATTAACACATTAAAATGTTATAATACCTTGATAAAGGTTGGCGTTCAGCCAACTGAAATATTGGTAAAATAAATGATATTTTGATCCATTATATGCCTTTTTAATTAAAGATTTATTTATGGATTGCTCTATTTTCAAAATTATATATATTTATGTTTAAACAAATATAACTCAAATATATTTATAATAATATTTAATTAAAAAGGCATATATTGGATCAAAATATCATTTATTTTACTAATATTTCAGTTGGCTGAACGCCAACCTTTATCAAGGTGTTAAAACATATTTAATGTGTGTCAACAACTATATGCCTTTTTAAATTAAAGATTTGTTTATGGATTTCTCTATTTTTTTCAATATAATAATATATTAATATCTCATTTCAAATGAAGGAAGTATAAATCGACTAACGTTATATTTGGCTTTTCCATGATTTGAACAAGCAGCAGCGTGTTCCACATTCTATTTTATTACTTGGTTTTGTACTTCCGCAATTTCAGGGACCATAAAATCTTTCCTTCAAGGGTCACAACCCTCCATGGATGATGAACTTCGGGTTTTACAGCTTTTTTTAATGGCAACCTTTATTTCAATTGATAAAATATTTTATTTTGAGGTTTATTGATTTTTTTTATGGTTCTTTCTTAATTATTTTGATAATTCTATTTTGTGATTTGTAATATTCATATTATTATCATACTTATAAAGTTGGCAAGTTTTTGAAATATATATTGTTTACACAAAAATATTTATTTTTTAAATTCGTCTGCTATAAATAAACAAAGTTACCAATTATTTATTATCATTTATACTACGTGTACACGTCCACACAGATTAAGGATAAATAAATAAATAAAAAACTTTAAGCAAATAACTACCCTTTTTCTTCGCTATAAATTAAATTTAATAATAGTGCAATTTTTATAACAAAAATATTTTAATAAATATTACTTTTTTTCTCCTAAAACTAAACGCAGTTATTTAAAAAAATGCGGGGAAATTTGTATTTTATATATTTGTATATAAATAAAATTCGATGGCAAATATAATTTTATATTTGCATATTATTTTTTAAATAGTAGTATTATATTAATTTGTTTTCATTAAACACACTTGGGCACTTTCTTTATTATTTATTTTTATAAATATAGGTTTTGAAATTTTAAGATATTATTTTACACTTTGATGACAATATTTTCCATTGTTAATTGATATTTTCGATTTTATTTAAAACTTCAATAGTAATAATAATGTTATATTTTTTCGTTTTAATAGAAATATTTTAAAAATGAAATTAGTTTTTTTTTTAAATAAATTTTTGCATCTTTTTTTTTTTTCAAAAAATATAAATAGAGCGCATTTGAAACTTCTCTCAAATAAAATTAATCACTGTGTTTAATACATGGCGTTAAAATATTCCTATATTCCTACTACAAGATGTTTACCAGCTTAACCTTTATCCAATTTCATAACTACGTTTTTCAAAATAGATTTGTATAGGTCCAAAGTGAACATCACATAAGTTATTATGTGAAAAAAACAATAGAAAAAAAAAATAAAAAAGGGCAGGTGTGTTGATATTAAAAATTAAAAAAATAATAATAAAAAAAGGCATATCCTGACCAGGAGCACATGTGCTTTTTAGAAGGCAGAGCGCCATCTGGTGGAATAAAAACCAACTAAACATTGATTTAACCTGTTCCCTGATATTTGGCCAACCCAATTTCTTGATTTATCAAGAAAAGCCATCCACGAACGCATTTCGCGCTGTTGACTATCGTCAGTGTGGAGTAGGCTGTACCACTGCGACCAAAATTCTTTTTGGTCCCAGAGGCTTCTTAAGAAACCAAGAAATGGGTATTTAAGGCCAAACTTGCGTAAATACGCTTAATATGTGAAAAAAAAAACAATAGAAAAAAATTTAAAAAAATGTTATCATTTCTCTTGAGTTCTTCGATATTCATTCAGGGTTAGGAACTAATCTTACTATATCGAAAACTATTAAATAAATTCAATTTTGGATGATATTAACTAGCTCGTCTCAAATGCTAAACCAAGATGCTAACTTGTTCGTGATGTTTTCATTAAACTCAGAAAATCTGTTTAAAACAATAGCTATGAAAACAGTTGATGTTTAAGCTTGGAAGCATCTTGTAATAAAATATAGGGAAAATTCAACGCCATATATTAAACAGTAACATAAACAGTTCTCCTGAGAGAAATAGCAATAAGTGGGGGGAAAAAAGAGGGAAAAAGAAATTAGAATAAACAAAATAGAGGTACAGTCTGCACCACGCTGACGAGGGCCAACAGCCCGAAACGCGTACGTGGTTGTCTTTCTTGATTTATCAAGAAATTGGGTTGGCCAAATATCTTTGGAACAAGCTAAATCAACGTTTAGTTAATTTTTGTTCCACTAGATGGCGCTCTGCCATCTAAAAATGCTCATGTAAGAGATCAGGAAATGCCAATTTTATTTTTAAAATCATATTTATTTTATTTATTTATTGATTACAAAAAAGCGCGAAGTCCAAAGGACTATTGTGCTGTGCTAGTATTATTTACATATATATAATTATTTACACGATGGATTAGTAGTGTTTTGTAAATTATTGTACAAATAGTTCTAAACTTAACAAAGTTCTCATGAGATTGAGTATATACACAAAGAGAATTTGGTAATGTTTCAAAGTATCTACATACAATTTGATTAGTCAGAGGGCAAGTTAAAAGAAGATGCTCTGGTGATTCAACATCTAAGCGGCATTCACATGTTGGATCGTTGATAACATTCAGTTTGAATAGGAAACTTAAGAAGGGTCCTTTGCCTGTTAAGAATAAAGTAGTGAATTTATCAGAAGAAATAAAATTTGGGACAGCAATTGGAAAGAATTTCTCGAACAGTTCATTAGATTGAGAAATATGGGTGGTAAATATGTATATATAGAAAACTATAATTATTTAATTTTTAAAATAAAAATTTAGCAGAATA
This sequence comes from Cordylochernes scorpioides, assembly GCA_030710605.1. Taxonomy (NCBI): domain Eukaryota; kingdom Metazoa; phylum Arthropoda; class Arachnida; order Pseudoscorpiones; family Chernetidae; genus Cordylochernes; species Cordylochernes scorpioides. Next base: position 6,730,696 of record CP092876.1, on the reverse strand, counting down.
TTAATTTTCAAAATACAGTCTGTATATAGTTTCAAATAAATATAGAAGTTATTTTTCTCAAATATAGATGAAATTTGATTTTCAACCAATTTAGTAATATTTACCAATAACAAATGTTTATTTACCACAAACAAATAAAAAAGAACTTCTAAAAAAAATAAATAACGATACCTTTATATAATTTGACATGAAATATAAATCAAATAAGTGTTATTTTCAAATTTTGGCAAGCAAGGGAAAAAAAATAGCCGTTTCCACCTAGTTTATTCAATGTGATTGCCCAATTTGTTGGGTGAGCGCTCTCGTCTTGGAAGAGATAACCCACTTTTAGAAATCGAGTTAATTTAAGCATTTATCATTGATTTTTCTAAATTAAAATAAGCAAATTAAAAACAGGTTTGTTTGAAGCTTACTTTTCTTAAAATAGATTTTTTTTTATGTTTAAATAGGAATTTGAAATTGTAAAAGTTTCTCTTACTTTTTTTTAGAGAAGCTCTATACGAAAATAAGTTTTTTTTTGTATCTTAATTTATTTAACCTTTTTTTTTTTAAAGATACGTTGTGACACATAGTCAATTTTTAGAATAGTTTTAAAATATTGAAGAAGCACCTCTCACTTTAATTATCACATTATGTTTATCGCTTCAGTGCAAAGCTTTACGGTGGTCTTCTTCTTCTTCTTCTTTCTTATCTCCACTCAATCACACTAAGGTATCAAGCTTGTAAAGCTTGAGATTTTTGATGGTGTCCGCCGGGGAAGAGTAGAGCTCATCAAAGGATGAGTCAATACAGTCAATAATATGTTTTGGGGTTGCAGGCTGAGAATTGCACTTGGTACATAGTGGGAAAACCTTACAACCATTCTGGAAAGTCATTGTCCGTAGATGACCAGACTTAAGTCTGGAAATCAAAGACTGTTGTTCTCTTGGGAGGATAGAACCGGTGCTTGTCCCTCCTGCTCTGTACCAGTCATGTGCAGCATCAGATTTCCATTCCTGCAGGCATTCCTTGCATTCCTTTACGGTGGTGATAAGGAATGGTCTACACAACACCAGTTTGGGAAATTTCAGACAAAAGCCAACAACCTATATACCATGGTTTCAGGATATGGCCCTCATCAGTACAGGGACGGCTTCGATTTCATAACATCCTACGAGAGAAGTTATGGAATCGGTCGAATTTACCAAAAAAAAAAAAGGCGTTTAAGCTAGTGAAGTAGCAAAGATCGATTTTCAGGCTATATTATATAAATGAAGAAAACGGCACTACAATTTAACTTCACTTTTGTATAATATTTTACATATTATTTAAACATAAAGAAGGCATCTCCTGACCACGAGCACATGTGCTTTTTAGATGGCAGAGCGCCATCTAGTGGAGCAAAAATAAACTAAACGTTTATTCAGCTTGCTCCGAAAGCACATGTGCTCGTGGTCAGGAGATGCCTTCTTTATTTTTAATATCAACACCTGACCCACTTATCTTTTTTTTTTTTATATTGTTTTTTCATATTATTTAAAATATCATTAAAATATTGAAGTGTGTTAATGAATTAAAAAAAAAAAAAGGTTAATGAGGAATTATTTGAACATACCGGGGGGGATATACATGCTAAAAGGTCAACATCCTTAGGTTTTGTCCATTAGTGTGTGTGTGTGGTTTTTTTTTGCTTATCCCTAGTACACGTGGTACAGGCCATGGTAATCATGGTGGGTAAAAATAGACGACTGCTTTTACTGTAAGTGCACCACATGTCTATACATGTGAAAAGCAGTTCGACTTTGCACAAATGTGCCGGAGCCTCGTTTGGTTATTTGCACTCGCTGGTGGGGTTGGAATTTTGCAAGAATCGGGGGGCTATTGGAGCATTTTTTTTTATCAGAAAAAAAAAAGTGCCCAATGCGAGAATCGAACCCGTGCCGTAGGTAGTCGAAAACCAACGGTTTAGACCATCCTTCCACCAACCCCCATTATTGTGTGTAATATTACAGAGTGGGTCACACAACATTTGGTCTTAGATACTCCTCGTTCTTATTGCTTTTCCTATGATCTATAAAATGGGATATTATTTATTCTTTGTTGAATTAACTTAGTCGTTTAGCAATAAAATCTGAATGTTGTTTTTTTTTTATCCGAAATTTCACCTGTCCGCACCATCGACAATGTAACCCAGTAAGAACTTTTCTCAAATCTCCATCCTTTCGCTGCTTAGCTCGACTCCTATCTGTTCACGGAAATTTCCTACTACAACTGTGTCCCTTCGTTTTTTTTTTGTGTGTGGACATTCCCAAGCTGTCCACTCTGCCTCGACCATGACTGCCTGTACTCTGTGAGAACTGTTAAAGGTGTTCCAAGGTGCAGAGAGGTACTGGAAAACTCTCCACATCCTGACTGTTCCTCTCGGTTAACACAGTATAGCGAGAGTCGACAGGATCTCACACCATAGCTTAAGTCGACTGGATACCTCACCATATATATATATATATATATGTGTGTGTGATATACTGGGGTATGATCCAAAGACTCCGGGTACATTACTGACAAAAGTTACTATAACGGGTTATCACACAAAAAGCAATAAACTAGGGCCTACAGTAAGAGTAACTTAAACACAGAAAAACGTACACTCAAGAGTACAACACCAACAACAAAAAGGGGGTAAATTAAAAAAAAAACACGATTCGTTAAATAAAATAAAAACAGTACTTATCTTTTATTTGCAGCGTTGATAAGGAGCGGACCGGGGTTACACAGGTATGCGAGGAGATCACCAGACAAGCACACAGAGAACGTTTTAAAGCGTCTCCACTTAACACCACTCCACCACTCCCCGCATTCCGTTTCAACCCTCTTTTATGTACAAACATGGCCACATTGGTCCAATGACGTTGGAGATCAGTTCACTTAACAAATAAACAACATTCTTCCCGCATAACTGAGAAGATTAAAACTGCTGTTTGTCAAATAATTTGACATAGATAGATTACAGATAATTGAGGGACACTGTAGTCACTAGGGATGGACCATACGTCTAAGATCGAGGTACACAATCAGGGTGCGCGTGGCCGTAATTAAGATAATCCTCCCCAGAAACCGGTTTGATGACGGACGATCCGGTCAGTTGGCCGACCAACGATCGAGGTCACGTCCAGGCCCCTTACCCCCGAGGGCTTCTTGTTGTTGCTGCTCATTCTGGTGGAAGCCACATTTTCACTTTTTATTTATTTATTTATTTATTCCCATTTTAACTAGCTTCATCACTTTCTTCTGTTTTTTACCTTTTCGTATTCATTTTCTGTGCACTAAATGGTTTAGGCTTTTTGAAATTGAAGTCAATATTCGTTTCTTGTTGCTGTTGGTACTGGCGGTAGAAACCCGTTCATATTTCTTTCATTTTTTTTTTCACCAGCCTCATCACTTTCTTCTCTTATTTCTTTTCGTGATCTCATTTTCTCTTATACGAGATTCTGTATAAATATAAGGGGATTACATGCCATCAATACATAATAAATAGAAGCATCATAAAACATGAATATTTCTTTTTCAAACATAAAACAAACTCTACTGTCCTTACTGCGATGAAAAAAAAGTATATTGGGGAGTGCTTGGCTCATCATTGACGAAACCGCTTGGAGGGTTCACCACTGATGAGCCAAGCCCTTGCAATATATTTTTTCATTGCAGTAAAGACAGTAGAAGAGTTTGTTTTATGTTTGAAAAAAAGAAACATTCGTGCTGTATAATGTGCTTCCATTTCTTACGAGACTCTGTGCATTGTTCTTCCGTTGGAAGGACTTTTCAAACTTGTAGTCAATAAATATTTTATAGTCACTGCATATACTGGCGGTATAGCAACCTTTTTCACCAGCCTCATCACTTTCTTATAAAACTATTTACACGCATGGAGACAAAACTTAAGGAAGTGGAACGTGTTTGATGTCGCCGGTCATCTTTTTTTTTTTTAGGAGACAGAGGCAAATTTGTTCACACACTTGGTTATCTCGTGTGTCTTCAATAAAGGTCACTGTAATATCTTTCAGAGTTATTGTTTGAATCCCGATATACATGTTAAATGGTACATCTTCCTTAAGTTTTGTCCATGAGTGTATATTTCAGAGTTATTGTCTCAATCCCGATATACATGCTAAAAGGTACAACTTCCTTAAGTTTTGTCCATTGGTATACACTGCATTGTTATTCCATAGGAAAGGGTTTTTTTCGAAATTGGAGTTAGAGTTACTGTGCTAGCTGTAGTAACTCCCTCGTTCACTATTCTTTCTTTGCACCATTTTCACCATTCAGTGTCATCACACATTCCTGATCACTTTCTCTAACAGAATTCTTATACATTGCACTGTTATTACATAAGGATGGGTTTACGAAATTGGAGTAAAGAATATTTGTTGCTATGTGCTAGCTGTAGTAACTCCCTCGTTCACTATTCTTTCTTTGCACCATTTTCACCATTCAGTGTCATCACACATTCCTGATCACTTTCTCTAACAGAATTCTTATACATTGCACTGTTATTCCATAAGAATGGGTTTTCGAAATTGGAGTTATGAGTTACTGCTAATGTACTATCTGTAGTAACTCCCTCGTTCACTAATTCTTTCTTTGCCCCTTTTTCTCCTGCGTTATTACTTTCTTTTATTCGCTTTTCATACTTACGTTCTACAAAATGACTCTACATTGCATTGTTATTCCATAGAGATGGCTTTTTTGAAATTGGAATCAATAAATCTTCTTGTATAGAAAGTTGACAAAAACAAACCTTTTCAGTTTTCTGTGTTAAGGAATTTAATGAGCCAATAGGTGCGTTGAGAACAGTAGAAATATATATGTAAATAGATGTGTACAATATTGTTCTATTATTTAAGTACACTCATGGACAAAACTGAAGGAAGTTGTACCATTTAGCATGTATATCGGGATTCAGACAGTAACTCTGAAAGTTATTACAGTGACCTTTATTGAAGACACACGAGATAACCAAGTGAGAACAAAACTGCTCCTGTCTCCTTAAAAAATAAATAAATAAATAAATAAATAGACGACCGGCGAAATTAAAAAAAATTTAATTCCTTAAGATTTCTCTACATTAGTGTATATATATATATGTTATTATGGTATAACGTTAAGTGAATTGACGTGGAATTTATTCGAGAAAGTTCAAAGTCATAAAAAGAATTAATGGAACAGACGATGGCTGTGCGTCGATGACCTTGGACGGGAATAGAATGTGACCTTGGACACCGGAAGTGACGTATGGAATGGAAAGAATTATATCTATCAGAAGTTGATTGGGAGTAAGCAAAGAGAGAAGTTTGAGAGAATAAATATTTTAAAGAACTAAAGTAAAACAGATACAACTAGAATGAAAAAAACAATACAAATGTGATATTGTACTGTGATAAGGTGCATAAATTATGGAATATGGATACTGAGATTTTTTCGATTTTTTATTAAATAAAAATTTAATAATTATTAAGAAATATTTAAAAAATATGGAACGCTTCACGATTTTACGTGTCATCCTTGCGCAGGGGCCATGCTAATCTTCTCTGTATCGTTCCAATTTTAGTATATGTACCGCTGAACAAGCGTCTACCTAAAAATATGGAATATAAAAAGGCATTTTCTTATTTTATCCTTTCAGTTGCATGATAAGAAGATGCCTTTTTTTTATCTTTTTCAACAACAACAACAAAAGCCTTTATTTAGGGTCATTGACCCTATACAGGATTCACCAAAGGTATGCATAAGAACAAAGCAGTGAGACAAAGGAAACAACGATATAGACAGAAGAAAAAGAAAAAAAAAAAGAAAAAAGAAAGAAAGAGAAAGAGGGAAGCAAGAAAAACAACACAAAAAGAGTAGCAGTAACAAAGTGAGGAGTGAGTGTCACTTGGCCTTCTTCTGAGATATGGACTTGTGGAAACCATAAAACGCCGTAGCAATATACTTATTCTGGGTCATATTGTCAATTATTGATGGGAGTGAAGCACAGAGTTGCCCTTTTATCTTTTCATAATTTATCCATCTTATCCCAGTAAAATATCACATTTGTACTATTTTACATTCAAGTTGAATCTGTTTTATTTTGTTCTTAAAATATTTCTTCTCAAACTTCTCTCTTTGCCTGTTCCCAATTAACTTCTGATTCCTTCCATTCCATACGTCATCGCCTGGAGGAGAGGACACTATCGCGGTGGGGAAGAAAACCTGGCTGATTTTTTTCATGTAAATACCTACATTTGGCGAAATAGTGTTTTATTTATTTATAATTTGATATTTTTAGGGTTCTTTCCTGGTATTCAAAATAGGAAAAAATTTGTATCGATCATTTATATTTTTCAATTTATAAAACAATTTGGCCGCAGGATCTCTGATTCTGGTAGAGCGCCATCTAACAAATAAAATTATAACTAAAATCAATTTCGAATTTTTCATTATTTCCCATAAAAATTTCCCATTGCATCCTGAACACAATGGTGTTTACTGCATTGCTCTATCGCAAATATTCGCGGAGTTATTAATTTTTAAAGTTGTGCAAGACTTTTGGATCACCCTGTATATAGAATAGAAGAATATGTAAATTTAATCTTATTCAAAGTTTCTGTTTATATTTCGTTTAAAGATATACAACTTAATTTGTTTATATATTTGTATATTGTCATTTTTGTTCTTCTGTTGATTAACCCTTTCTTTTCAAGCGCTATATAAGTTACGCAAGGGCTAGTTCGATTCCAATCTGCCATTGTTCGTGAGTAGAACAACCGTTTAGGCTTAACAGTTACGTCTGATAGGAGTAAAGCTTTTGCTGATGATTCATCAGTGGGAAGTATGCTGGGTTAACTTGTTAAGTGTAGTCAAGGTCATGGGTCAATTATTTTAAAACGAATAAATCCAAGTTTTGAAGTTATAACAACAATGAAAAAATATACGATTAATAAGAATATATATTTTTAATTTACATATACAAACACGTTTCGATATACCCGAATTTCTTTATCGCATGATAATTAGTTTCATCTTAAACATCGAAATAATATAATTTTAATCAACAAGAAACTAGATATAGCATTAGTACTCTTTAATAGATATCATATTTTGAAAATAGAGCAATCCATATTTAATTCATTAGATAATAAAAAGGCATATATTGGATTTAATAAAATATTTATTTTGCCAATATTTCGGCTGGCTGAACGCCAACCTTTATCGAGGCATTACATTTTTGTATACACAAACTCAGCGCCGCATAGTGTTATAATATCACAGTTGAAATCAATTAAAATACAGAGTAGGTGGGAAAAATTTGTGAATGAAAAAATTATTATAAAAATTGCAATCAAATATGTAAAATATATAAAAATATTAAAGGAAAAAAAATGAGTTCTATCTTTATATTTTAAAAAATTTGTAATAAGTACATAAAAATAATTCAATAAGAGATAAATGTAAAAATATATGTATCTATTAAAACATTTGAAATTAAATATAAAATGATTTAAACAATAAACTGTATGAACTTTTTTAAAACGTTTAACAAAAAAATGTGGGTATTTAAAAATTCATTTTAAAATTTAAGGAGTTAAATTTTAAAATGAATTTTTAAATACCCACATTTTTTTGTTAAACGTTTTTAAAAAGTTCATACAGTTTATTGTTTAAATCATTTTATATTTAATTTCAAATGTTTTAATAGATACATATATTTTTACATTTATCTCTTATTGAATTATTTTTATGTACTTATTACAAATTTTTTAAAATATAAAGATAGAACTCATTTTTTTTCCTTTAATATTTTTATATATTTTACATATTTGATTGCAATTTTTATAATAATTTTTTCATTCACAAATTTTTCCCACCTACTCTGTATTTTAATTGATTTCAACTGTGATATTATAACACTATGCGGCGCTGAGTTTGTGTATACAAAAATGTAATGCCTCGATAAAGGTTGGCGTTCAGCCAGCCGAAATATTGGCAAAATAAATATTTTATTAAATCCAATATATGCCTTTTTATTATCTAATAGATATCATATTTGTTAGGTTTTTTTTTTCATAGAAAAAAAAAATCAATATTTTGTAAAAAAATTTGAAAACTAACATTTAAAAAATAATTATGAAACCAGTTTCTTTTCTCCTTTATTTACTTCATCAATTTATACCTTTCGACAGGCTCAATGATTATTCAATTTAGAAATATTTTGGATTATGAAGGAAAAAGGAGTTTTAAAGATAATATTTGTTCACATTCTGCTCATCTTGGAAGCCAACATTGTAGTTTTGGTGTTGGCTTTGAACTTCCCCGGGGTTTCCTCAGCTGATTCTCTACCAACCTTCTGTCTCAGGCTTGTCTGTGGAGTTTCCTCTGCTGGTATTCCTCTAGATTCAGGTCCTAGGCCAGTTTCTGTGACCTTCCCTCTGCTGGGGTTCGCTAGCCCCCGGTTCCAGAGCTGTCCGTGAAGCTTCCTCTCTGTTGGGGTTCGCTAGCCCCCGGTTCCAGAGCTGTCCGTAGAGCTTCCACTCTGCTGGGGTTCGCTAGCCCCCGGTTCCAAAGCTGTCCGTAGAGCTTCCACTCTGTTGGGGTTCGCTAGCCCCCGGTTCCAGAGCTGTCCGTAGAGCTTCCACTCTGTTGGGGTTCGCTAGCCCCCGGTTCCAGAGCTGTCCGTAGAGCTTCCACTCTGCTGGGGTTCGCTAGCCCCCGGTTCCAGAGCTGTCCGTAGAGCTTCCACTCTGCTGGGGTTCGCTAGCCCCCGGTTCCAGAGCTGTCCGTAGAGCTTCCACTCTGCTGGGGTTCGCTAGCCCCCGGTTCCAGAGCTGTCCGTAGGGCTTCCACTCTGCTGGGGTTCGCTAGCCCCCGGTTCCAGGGCTGTCCGTAGACCTTCCACCCTGCTGGGGTTCGCTAGCCCCCGGTTCCAGAGCTGTCCGTAGAGCTTCCACTCTGCTGGGGTTCGCTAGCCCCCGGTTCCAGAGAACCCCGTAGATCTTCACCTCTGTTGGGGTTCGCTAGCCCCCGGTTCCAGAGCTGTCCGTAGAGCTTCCACTCTGTTGGGGTTCGCTAGCCCCCGGTTCCAGAGCTGTCCGTAGAGCTTCCACTCTGTTGGGGTTCGCTAGCCCCCGGTTCCAGAGCTGTCCGTAGAGCTTCCACTCTGCTGGTGTTCGCTAGCCCCCGGTTCCAGAGCTGTCCGTAGAGCTTCCACTCTGCTGGGGTTCGCTAGCCCCCGGTTCCAGAGCGGCCCGTGGATCTTCACCTCTGCTGGGGTTCGCTAGCCCCCGGTTCCAAAGCGGCCCGTGGATCTTCACCTCTGCTGGGGTTCGCTAGCCCCCGGTTCCAGAGCGGCCCGTGGATCTTCACCTTTGCTGGGGTTCGCTAGCCCCCTGTTCCAGAGCGGCCCGTGGATCTTCACCTCTGCTGGGGTTCGCTAGCCCCCGGTTCCAGAGCGGCCCGTGGATCTTCACGTCTGCTGGGGTTCGCTAGCCCCCGGTTCCAGAGCGGCCCGTGGATCTTCACCTTTGCTGGGGTTCGCTAGCCCCCGGTTCCAGAGCGGCCCGTGGATCTTCACCTCTGCTGGGGTTCGCTAGCCCCCGGTTCCAGAGCGGCCCGTGGATCTTCACCTCTGCTGGGGTTCGCTAGCCCCCGGTTCCAGAGCGGCCCGTGGATCTTCACCTCTGCTGGGGTTCGATAGCCCCCGGTTCCAGAGCTGTCCGTAGAGCTTCCATTCTGCTGGGGTTCGCTAGCCCTCGGTTCCAGAGCGGCCCGTAGAGATTCCACTCTGTTGGGGTTCGCTAGCCCCCGGTTCCAGAGCAGCCCGTGGATCTTCACCTCTGCTGGGGTTCGCTAGCCCCCGGTTCCAGAGCTGTCCGTAGAGCTTCCATTCTGCTGGGGTTCGCTAGCCCTCGGTTCCAGAGCGGCCCGTAGAGCTTCCACTCTGTTGGGGTTCGCTAGCCCCCGGTTCCAGAGCAGCCCGTGGATCTTCACCTCTGCTGGGGTTCGCTAGCCCCCGGTTCCAGAGCTGTCCGTAGAGCTTCCACTCTGCTGGGGTTCGCTAGCCCCCGGTTCCAGAGCGGCCCGTAGAGCTTCCACTCTGTTGGGGTTCGCTAGCCCCCGGTTCCAGAGCAGCCCGTGGATCTTCACCTCTGCTGGGGTTCGCTAGCCCCCGGTTCCAGAGCTGTCCGTAGAGCTTCCACTCTGCTGGGGTTCGCTAGCCCCCGGTTCCAGAGCAGCCCGTGGATCTTCACCTCTGCTGGGGTTCGCTAGCCCCCGGTTCTAGAGCGGCCCGTGGATCTTCACCTCTGCTGGGGTTCGCTAGCCCCCGGTTCCAGAGCTGTCCGTAGAGCTTCCACTCTGCTGGGGTTCGCTAGCCCCCGGTTCCAGAGCAGCCCGTGGATCTTCACCTCTGCTGGGGTTCGCTAGCCCCCGGTTCCAGAGCAGCCCGTGGATCTTCACCTCTGCTGGGGTTCGCTAGCCCCCGGTTCCAGAGCAGCCCGTGGATCTTCACCTCTGCTGGGGTTCGCTAGCCCCCGGTTCCAGAGCTGTCCGTAGAGCTTCCACTCTGCTGGGGTTCGCTAGCCCCCGGTTCCAGAGCAGCCCGTGGATCTTCACCTCTGCTGGGGTTCGCTAGCCCCCGGTTCTAGAGCGGCCCGTGGATCTTCACCTCTGCTGGGGTTCGCTAGCCCCCGGTTCCAGAGCTGTCCGTAGAGCTTCCACTCTGCTGGGGTTCGCTAGCCCCCGGTTCCAGAGCAGCCCGTGGATCTTCACCTCTGCTGGGGTTCGCTAGCCCCCGGTTCCAGAGCAGCCCGTGGATCTTCACCTCTGCTGGGGTTCGCTAGCCCCCGGTTCCAGAGCAGCCCGTGGATCTTCACCTCTGCTGGGGTTCGCTAGCCCCCGGTTCTAGAGCGGCCCGTGGATCTTCACCTCTGCTGGGGTTCGCTAGCCCCCGGTTCCAGAGCAGCCCGTGGACCTTCACCTCTGCTGGGGTTCGCTAGCCCCCGGTTCCAGAGCACCCCGTGGAGTTTTAACTCTGCTAGGTTTGACTAGCATCCGGTATCAGAGCAGTCTCTGGAGCATCTATTATCATATTCTCCTTTTCATAAAAATACATATTATATTATCAAAAAGGAATTCCAGGAATTTAGAGAGAAGTTGCCAAATGTTTTACACTGGAAAATTTTGAAATTCATGTTTCTGGAAGCAACGCGATGCTATCTGTCATATCAGGCTCCTCGCTGGCTTCAAGTTGTCTCAGTTCTATTTCTGATGATCGCCAGAGCTTTTCATGGCGCTCCCGTTTCTTGGCCTTTCTAGCTCGTCTTGCGCCCAATTGGCATATTATATCCGTTTTGTGGCTCTCCAAGCGAACGGAAACTTCTTTCAGGAGTTTTCTTACGCTGTAAGGTGGCCTGGTTTTTGAGCACTGAAAGAAGTATCTTTTTGGCGTACATGGGGGGCAGTGAGGAATAGAACGCTCTTTGACCTCCTTTAGGAAGAAAGCGTCCTCCGCCATGTTTTTCCACTCTCTTTTTGATAGCTCCTCTGGCTTCTCTGAGCTGGCAAATTCTTTGTAGAGAAGCTCGCGCCCGAAGCTGACCCTTTTTGGCACATGATGAGGCTCTTCATTTCTGTCTTTATACGAAAGAATTTCGAGCTCTTGGTTGAAATATTTGTTTAATATGCCGTCATAATCGTAATTTTTTTCTTGGGATTTCTTGTTTCGGGAGGCTTTCTTGAATGGCCAGCACATCTTGGCGTCGGGTATAGATTTATTGTGGGATAATATAATTGTTTAATAAATAATGAGATTTTTTACTCACATATCAACTAGAGATATTTTAACTCGCAGCTTTATAATCAGAAAATGACACACACACAAAGGCTAATTAAATCTTTATTACTACCAAGATCTTTTTCAGGATCAATTTTTTGAAAATTAATTTTTGAATGAAATATTCTTATTTTTATCTGAGATTAAATTGATAAGTTGAGATAACCAATAAGAAAGTTTCATAAATGTATTTTAAATTGAAAACTTACTAGTTATCTGGTTAGCTTCACCGAACGTATCCTTCAGCAATTGTTCGGCACTGCGGGAGATATGAGGGGGTCCTCCATCTTGTATGAATGTTATTTCGCTTAGTGCTTGTCGGTTTTGTAATATGGGAATAACCTTTTCTCTCATAAGTTGAACATAACGTTCACCATTCTTCCATTGATTTTTTCAAAGAAAATTGGCCCAATAATAAAAGTAGATATGAACCCACACAAAACTGTAACTCTAGGCTGATAAAGTGGCATTTCTGTAAAATTCCTAGGGTTTTCTGTTGCCCAAATGCGGCTGTTTTGTGTATTAACTTCTCCGTTTAGATAAAGGTGAGCTTCATCTGTCCACAGAAAATTAGACAGCCAGTTTTCATCAGTATAAATTAGCCGGAAAACCCATGCAGCGAATTCTTGACGTTTCTCAAAATCGCCGACTTTCAGTTAGTGACATCTTTGAATTTTGTATGGGTATTCTTAATGTGTGTTCTCTCCAAACTGTTCCATACGAAATCTCCGTTTGTCGAGAAACTTGTCGAGCACTTACTTCTCCATACGTGGATAAAGTTTCAATAGCTTCAACATTCTGCGAAACCGTAACAGCCACTGACTTGCATGTCGATGGTCTTCCACTCCGAGCTTTTGCTTCCAGAGAGATCTAGTCTTCTCAAAATTTTTAATCATTCGCCTTAGAGAGCAGCAACTCATGGGTCCTTTACCGCTTCGAATACCTTTAAAGGTACGAAATGTTCGTAAAGCTTCAGTGGCAGATTCTGAATTACAATTTTAAAAAATTCACCAAGAGTGCTTTATCCTGTAGTAACGGCATTCCAGAGTAAAATAAATTATCAGAGATAGATAAATATTTTCCAAATGAAAAAAAAATATATATAATCGATACTGAGAGAGAGTTGAATTAAAAAATTAGAAATTTATTATCTTCGAAATTTAAATAGCTGAGAGGATTCCAGCAAACCGCATCTAAACTATCAATTATTTTTCTTGCTACATGTTTTAATTTGCATTTACCGATTTTACATATCTCTGATTGTATTCAAAAATCGTCAACCAATTCTTCTACTTTTGGCTAAATGGTGTTTTATTTATTTATCATTTGATATTATTAAAGTTCTTTCCTGGTATTCAAAAAGGAAAAAAAAAATACGTGTCGATCAGTTATATTTATCGATTTATCAAACAATTTGGCCGCCTAATCTCTGATTCTGGTAGAGCGCCATCTAGCGAATAAAATTGTAACTAAAATCAATTTCGAATTATACATTATTTGCCATAAAAAAAATCCCGTTGCATCCTGAACACAATGGTATTTACCGCATTTCTCTAACGCTAATATTCGCGGAGTTATTAATTTTTAAAGTTGTGCAAGACTTTTGGATCACCCTGTATTTTAAACTGTAATCTCTCTCCTTACTGTCAATAAACTGTCTTTAATTGTCTTTAATTGTCACCTTATCCCAGTACAATATCACATTTTAAACTTTTTTTTTTTCACATTGTTTCGCGGTCTTACACAATTTAACAGACTATACGTAATGAAACTACCCGTTTCATGATTTTTCAGGATGCCTAGATTGTAATAAAAAGAAACATGTCACTGTATAGTATTATAAACAAATTTTGATGTGTATGATTATTTTCAGAATAAAACTATTTTTTACTGCCCTTAGTACAATGATAGAAAATATTAGGAGAGTCTGGCTTATTAGTGGTGAACCCTTCCTTAAAGGCCGTTTGATTTAATAACTCGGGATATACAAAATAGATTTCTCTTAAAATGCCAAGTTCTTCAAATGATATTATTAAGGTACTAATTGTATATAAGGTAATAATGATATTTATTAAGCTACCTAAAATTTTGATGAAAATTGATGCATTTTGAAATTTTCGCAAACATTTTAAATTTTCGCACGGCCTTTCAAGCCGAACGCCAGTAATTAAGGGTTAAGTGACTATAGTGCTATAGGATATCTTGATTGTAAAAAAAAAATAGAAAGAAGATTGGTTTGATTATATAATAAAATGGTCTGATATTTGACGAGATGAAGAGAATTGCTTAGAACAAGGTGAAAGGTTTTCCATAATGGGCGATCTCCATTTTGGGATAGTTGTTGAACATGATGGTGATAGTCTTAAACAACTACATGGTACAAGTGAAGAGTGGATTGGTCAAGAAGTAGATTGTAGCGAAACGGAGAACATGGACAACCCAGGCGGAACAAGGAAGCCTGCTGGCATATCGAGGAACTTGTGCAGAAATCTTAACGATTCCAGGCACGTAAATATTTGTTCTGTAGAAACATGCGGCCAGCTGTTGGTGCGTCTAGGACAGTTGTTGCCAATGGGCGCGAAAAACAGAGTTATACAACTCAACTAAATATCTATATCTCCTCAACCAGCCATAGGTTGATGGCTGACAGTATTCCTGTCTTCTCAGAGCTTCCTTTCTATGGCTAGTCTGTTGATGGTATCGTAGGGTCTATCTATATCTCCTCAACCAGCCATAGGTTGGTGGCTGGCAGTATTCCTGTCCTCTCAGAGCTTCCTTTCTATGGATAGTCTGTTGATGGTATTTTAGAGTATATCTATATCTCCTCAACCAGCCATAGGTTGGTGGCTGGCAGTATTCCTGTCCTCTCAGAGTTTCCTTTCTATGGCTATTCTGTTGATGGTATCGTAGGGTCTATCTATATCTCCTCAACCAGCCATAGGTTGGTGGCTGGCAGTATTCCTGTCCTCTCAGAGCTTCCTTTCTATGGCTAGTCTGTTGATGGTATCTTAGAGTCTATCTATATCTTCTCAACCAGCCATAGGTTGGTGGCTGGCAGTATTCCTTTCCTCTCAGAGCTTCTTTCTATAGCTATTCTGTTGATGGTATCGTAGGGTCTATCTATATCTCCTCAACCAGCCATAGGTTGGTGGCTGGCAGTATTCCTGTCCTCTCAGAGCTTCCTTTCTATGGCTAGTCTGTTGATTGTATCGTAGGGTCTATCTATATCTCCTCAACCAGCCCTAGGTTGGTGGCTGGCAGTATTCCTGTCCTCTCAGAGCTTTCTTTCTATGGCTGGTCTGTTGATGGTATCGTAGGGTCTATCTATATCTCCTCAACCAGCCATAGGTTGGTAGCTGGCAGTATTCCTGTCCTCTCAGAGCTTTCTTTCTATGGCTGGTCTGTTGATGGTATCGTAGGGTCTATCTATATCTCCTCAACCAGCCATAGGTTGGTGGCTGGCAGTATTCCTGTCCTCTCAGAGCTTTCTTTCTATGGCTAGTCTGTTGATGATATCGTAGGGTCTATCTATATCTCCTCAACCAGTCATAGGTTGGTGGCTGGCAGTATTCCTCTCCTCTCAGAGCTTCCTTTCTATGGCTAGTCTGTTGATGGTATCGTAGGGTCTATCTATATCTCCTCAACCAGCCATATCTGGCAGTATTCCTGTCCTCTCAGAGCTTCCTTTCTATGGCTAGTCTGTTGATGGTATCGTAGGGTCTATCTATATCTCTTCAACCAGCCATAGGTTGGTGGCTGGCAGTATTCCTGTCCTCTCAGAGCTTCCTTTCTATGGCTAGTCTGTTGATGGTATCGTAGGGTCTATCTATATCTCCTCAACCAGTCATAGGTTGGTGGCTGGCAGTATTCCTGTCCTCTCAGAGCTTCCTTTCTATGGCTAGTCTGTTGATGGTATCTTAGAGTCTATCTATATCTCCTCAACTAGCCATAGGTTGGTGGCTGGCAGTATTCCTGTCCTCTCAGAGCTTTCTTTCTATGGCTGGTCTGTTGATGGTATCGTAGAGTCTATCTATATCTCCTCAACCAGCCATAGGTTGGTAGCTGGCAGTATTCCTGTCCTCTCAGAGCTTCCTTTCTATGGCTAGTCTGTTGATGATATCGTAGGGTCTATCTATATCTCCTCAACCAGCCATAGGTTGGTGGCTGGCAGTATTCCTGTCCTCTCAGAGCTTTCTTTCTATGGCTGGTCTGTTGATGGTATCGTAGGGTCTATCTATATTTCCTCAACCAGCCATAGGTTGGTGGCTGGCAGTATTCCTCTCCTCTCAGAGCTTCCTTTCTATGGCTGGTCTGTTGATGATATCGTAGGGTCTATCTATATTTCCTCAACCAGCCATAGGTTGGTGGCTGGCAGTATTCCTGTCCTCTCAGAGCTTTCTTTCTATGGCTGGTCTGTTGATGGTATCGTAGGGTCTATCTATATCTCCTCAACCAGCCATAGTTTGGTGGCTGGCAGTATTCCTGTCCTCTCAGAGCTTCCTTTCTATGGCTAGTCTGTTGATGGTATCGTAGGGTCTATCTATATCTCCTCAACCAGCCATAGGTTGGTGGCTGGCAGTATTCCTCTCCTCTCAGAGCTTCCTTTCTATGGCTAGTCTGTTGATGATATCGTAGGGTCTATCTATATCTCCTCAACCAGCCATAGGTTGGTGGCTGGCAGTATTCCTGTCCTCTCAGAGCTTCCTTTCTATGGCTAGTCTGTTGATGGTATCGTAGGGTCTATCTATATCTCTTCAACCAGCCATAGGTTGGTGGCTGGCAGTATTCCTGTCCTCTCAGAGCTTCCTTTCTATGGCTAGTCTGTTGATGGTATCGTAGGGTCTATCTATATCTCCTCAACCAGCCATAGGTTGGTGGCTGGCAGTATTCCTGTCCTCTCAGAGCTTCCTTTCTATGGCTAGTCTGTTGATGGTATCGTAGGGTCTATCTATATCTCCTCAACCAGCCATAGGTTGGTGGCTGGCAGTATTCCTGTCCTCTCAGAGCTTCCTTTCTATGGCTAGTCTGTTGATGGTGTATCGTAGGGTCTATCTATATCTCCTCAACCAGTCATAGGTTGGTGGCTGGCAGTATTCCTGTCCTCTCAGAGCTTCCTTTCTATGGCTAGTCTGTTGATGGTATCTTAGAGTCTATCTATATCTCCTCAACCAGCCATAGGTTGGTGGCTGGCAGTATTCCTGTCCTCTCAGAGCTTCCTTTCTATAGCTAGTCTGTTGATGGTATCGTAGGATCTATCTATATCTCCTCAACCAGCCATAGGTTGGTGGCTGGCAGTATTCCTGTCCTCTCAGAGCTTCCTTTCTATGGTTAGTCTGTTGATGGTATCGTAGAGTCTATCTATATCTCCTCAACCAGCCATAGGTTGGTGTCTGGCAGTATTCCTGTCCTCTCAGAGCTTCCTTTCTATGGATTGTCTGTTGATGGTATCGCAGGGTCTATCTATATCTCCTCAACCAGCCATAGGTTAGTGGCTGGCAGTATTCCTGTCCTCTCAGAGCTTCCTTTCTATGGCTGTTGATGGTATCGTAGGGTCTTCTTCCGAAATTGTTCATGAATTCCATTCTTGGCCTTCCCTCTATACATCCACCAACAACCACTCCAAGTGTCGGACAAGATATCCAAACACGCTGTTCTCAGCCGTCTCCAGAAGTGCAAATCCCTCCTGGATCAATTATCAGCACCATTCTACTGTGATCTTTGTAAGAGCAATGTGGTCTTGCGGGTCCGCAGCCGTTGCCCCACTCCGCTCCTACAGCTATCTGCTCCCGTGAACTGAACAACGCAGTACGCAATATAGAAGCTGTGTCAAATAAAATCCCCTTAGTGTCACAAAAAAAAAACCAACAACAAGATATTACTGGTTTAAAAAGTTGTTAAGGATTGCTGAAGCAAAGCTGGCGTCCATAGGCAGCCTACGTGGTCGAACATATTTAATTTCTGCTGAGTCATGGTGTCAGCGGACCTTGGGTTGTTGCCTTGAAATATCTTGTAGCTGAGGGAAATAAGTCGGAGGTTTCTCTTTGTGGAGTTTCTGTAATTTTGTTCGTTTCACATTTGCGTTTCTCTGCTTTTCTTTGTGTGATCAAGGGAATTATTAGAAATTTATGGATGTTGTTATCTTTTTATAGCAACAAAAACTCATTTGGCGAAATACCAGTCCCAGGTCTGGATATAAGGACATACAGAATTCAATGGGTTGGTGAAGGAGTGATATTGACAATCTATTTTCGACAGCTACGACCCTGGTTCGAATCCTGCATTGGGTACTTTTTTTTTCTGAAAAAAATTGCTTCAATGGCACCTCGATTCTTGCAAAAATCCAACACTACCAGTGAGTGAAACTAACCAAACGGTGCTCTGACACACTTTTAAGTTCAAAGGAGAATTGTTTTCCACATGTGTTGACATGTAGTGAACTTGCAGGAAGAGCAGTCATTAACTACCTACCCATGATTATCATGGCCCCGAATACTTGGGATGAGTAAAAAAAAGAGTTCAATGTGACAGGCAGATGTCAGGAATGTCACCCGAGATGTCGAAATTGTGACACCGAGGTATCGTCTGCCGTTCCAGGAACATACTCGGATTTCGCGCTGTGCCATTCATCTTCTCATCATCACTTTCCGATGATGTATACAGTACCTAGAAAATGCCTTCTTGATGGATGAAATTTACATGGCGACTATGCAAGATTGAATGCCATTTTTTGAACCATCATTCCAAATTTCACAGTGTTAACAACAATGGAACTTCACACATTGTTTCCTCTCCCTCCTTCAATGTCTTCTTCTACTGAGGGTGGGCCACATGGTCTCTCCATATCTCCCTCCTTCAGTGTCTTCCTCTACTGAAGGTAGGCCACATGATCTCTCCATATCTCCCTCCTTCAGTGTCTTCCTCTACTGAGGGTGGGCCACATGGTCTCTCCATATCTCCCTCCTTCAATGCCTTTCTCTACTGAGGGTGGGCCACATGGTCTCTCCATATCTCCCTCCTTCAATGCCTTCCTCTACTAAGGGTGGGCCACATGGTCTCTCCATATCTCCCTCCTTCAGTACCTTCCTAAACTGAGGGTGGGCCACATGGTCCCTCCATATCTTCCTCCTTCAGTACCTTCCTCTACTGAGGGTGGGCCACATGGTCTCTCCATATCTCCCTCCTTCAGCACCATCCTCTATTGAGGGTGGGCCACATGGCCACTCCATACTTCCTCCGCCATCCTCTTCATCTCCTCGTGTCATCCAGTCCATTGTTTAGATCGTCTGTGTATCCCTGTCATCTCCTTCCCCTCGATCTCTTCCCCTGGAGCTTTCCCTCCAACATTGTCAACACATAGTTTACCTAGGGTGAAATCTTGCTATAACAAACCCACATGATAATGAAGTTTTAGTTCACTATAACTATGCTTTATTACATTTGAATTGGGGATTATTTTATGCTCGTTATAAGGGAAGGTTCGCTAAATCTTTGGTTCATTTTAGCGAGGTTTTACTGTAATGGGATTTGATAGAATTTTGAAACTTTTTAAAAATTTATCGCCTACAATATCTAGAAATATACATATATGATTCATCTCTAATATTGTATATGTAAATAGGGAACAGCAAAATCTGTATTGATACATATTGTATGCAGCAAACCTCTTATTACTTCTTATTATTTGAATCTGTGGAAAGTGACATCCTATGACATCTATGGAGAACGTTATTTTGCAGGATGACTTTATATACTATCTGTAGGTTTGCGAACGTAGGGTCACTTCCCTTTACGCCTCGAAGCTAAGAATAAAAACAATCTCTTCTGTTGTTTACAGTTCGTTTATTTTTAAAGAATGTTTAGAACAAAAAACATGCGACTACCTATTTCACGAGACCGCCCGCCAGCGAAAGAAGTTTTTTTTTCTTAATTACAATGCAAATCCTTAACTATATTTACAGGTTTATAACTATTTTACATATTTACACTATCAGAACATTCATAATTTTGCTTTAAATTGAAAAATTAATTGAAAAGGACGACAATAGCTGGTCGCTGAAATGTCGAAATAAAGTGCAAGAAAAGTTGCATCCTTCAATGGAGGAATGGTACAAACCAGAGGTCGGTAAACTGCGGCTAGAAAGACACATGCGGCTCTTTGGATTTGAAGATCTTTATATAGTTCCATATGTAAATATTATTTATGCGAGTACACCTATCCCCCGATTTACACGGTAGATACGTTCCTGAGAAAAACGTGTTAATCGGGGGATAGGTGTACACAGAAATAAAAATAAAATGCATTGACAGGTTAAAATATGTAGTCAGCACATAAGCTCAGGATTCCTCGTGAGATGTGTACACAGCGCATGTGTTCAATCACAGTAGCATTTAGTATAGTGCGATAAAAAAAAACTTATTTGGAAAACCGTGTGAAAGCGAAAACGTGTAAAACAAGTACCGTGTAAATCGGGGGAATGGTGTATACTATTTATTATTGGCCATAAAACATTTTGTGGCTCTTTAAAAATGAAATTTTATAAATTGTAATTTTTAACTCTACCTATTCAAAAGATTACCGACCCATGATATAAACCATTGATTTTTGACACCACGACCCGGGACCATCGGTGGATGAGAGGGTAACACGCTCGATTCCCGAAAGTCATGAACCGGGATTGAATCCCGCGTTAATTTTTTTTTTTAATATGTGAATAACCTTCACATAGTATTCACAGTTTCAATTATCAAGAACTAGGTTGCTCTTGTTGAGCGGTATCTATTAATTTAAATTTGAACCAGGTCCTGGGATCGAATCCCGCATTGGAAACTTTTTCTGAAATAAAAAAGATGCTTCAATGGCATCTTATTCTTGCAGAAGTCCAATCACACTAGAAAGTACAATTAACCAAACATACCCAAGTAAACGCAAGATGTCGAACTTCTTTCTACATGTGTGGACATGTGGTGTACTTACTGTAAAAGCAGTCTCTAACTACAAGTTACTTTCTTGAAAATAAAGATACTTCGGTGTCAGTCAATCTTTTTATTACCTCGACGTTTCGACAAAAATCTTTTGTCCTCGTCAGGAGCATTTAGCAAGGCCTTGCTAAATGTTTAATTTTTGTTTGCTCCTGACGAGGACAAAAGATTTTTGTCGAAACGTCGAAATAATAAAAAGATTTACTGTGACCGAAGTATCTTTATTTTCAAGAACTATGAATGCCGGCGGCCAGGTAGCCTCTATCTTTACAATACAAGTTACTACTATTACTGTACTGTACCAAAGTATTTATTATTTTATTAATAGAGTATCATTTTTTATGCTTATAGTTTCCTACTCTGTAAACTTCCCTCATTGCTTATCTTTTGTTTATCCTTCATAGTTTGTTCTTGTCTTAAATATATTGTTGTGTCATTCTGAAGTTTGTCTTCCCTAATTCCGGGGTTCGATTCTCCGCCGGGGAGGTTTTTTTGATGCTTGCTTGGTTCATTGCCACAGGTGCATCTTGATCGGTCTGCTTGGTACAGCCTTCTGGTAGGACTTAGACGACCATTCTCAAATGGCAAATTAATCGAGTTTAAAATGCTAGAAGTTTGTCTTCCCTAATGTTCTTTGTGGCAATACAACTATTTGTACTACCTACCGTGATTATCATAACGTACTTGGGAAATGTGTCACATCAGCTATTCATCTATTTTACCATTATCCCCAGATCGCTTACGTACTGCAGGAATTGCTGTGGGGGTCGGTGGAAGGCTGGTTAAACCGTTTGGTTTTCGACCACTACGACCCGAGTTCGATTCCCGCATCGGACACTTTTTTCTGTTTAAAAAAAATATATATATATAAAATGCTCCAATGGCCCCCGTTTCTTGCAAAAGTCCAACCTCATTAGCGAGTGCAAGTAACCAAACGGGGCTCTGGCACATTTGTAAGTGCAAAGTCGAACTGCTTTTCACATGTGTAGACATGTGGTGCGCTTACAGTAAAAGCAATCGCTAACTACCCACCATGATTATCATGGCTTTGAGATAAGAAAGAAGAAGAAGAGGAATTGCTGTCTCATCCTCTATGGCCAGAAATGGATGAAAATGTAGGACAGGGCCTGGCGAACAAACTCAACTCCGTACAAAATTGTAAGGTCATTGACTCGTATCCGCGAAGGAAACAAAAAAAGATATTAAGTCTCGATTTTATGGAAAAGTAGCCATTGTCTATTGTTCCATTGTGGTGACAGCTCTTGTCTTCTCTACTTTCATCTGGGCGTCAATCTACGTCTGCCGCCGTTCTGTCATATTCTATGAGTTAAATTTTTCTAAAATCAATAAAAATCATTTCGTATATATGGTAGAAAGAAGTCCCTAAAATGAGGAAGGAAACTGGGTAACAAAGGAGATGTTAAAAAAAAAGGGTTTTTTATGTCCTTGGAGCCCCTGATAATTTTGTTTTAATGTCTTTTTTTTTTCTCTTCCTCTCCTTTGTGCCATGGACAAATCCCTGGTAGGCCCATTTCAATTCAGCGGACATATTCATGGACAAAAAATAACGTCCTGTTTTTTTTTTACTAATGATATTCATATGATACTAAGGATGAATATGAAGTACGAATAAGCTCAATTTCTATCCCTCATAGTTTAGTATAATACTGCTAGGTATAATAGAAAAAATAGCTCCATCTGTAGTCAGAAATGGGAATTATTTAGCGCAATTGTTTTTCTTTTTTTTTAATAAAGAAATAAATGCCTATTGCGCCCTTACTACAATGATCATCAATATATTGGCAGGTTCATCGGGGTGGTAAATCTGTCCCAGCGGTTTCGCCAGTTTAATCTACCTCTCTAAGATTGTATTTTGGACATTTCTGCTTATACACTCATGAACAAAACTTGAAGAAGTGAAGAATCTTTGATATCGTCGGTCGAGACAGAGGTTGTTCATACTTAGTTATCTCGTATATCTTCAATAAAGATCACTGTAATATCTTTCAGAGTTCTATTCATGTTAACAGAGTTCTTTCACGGTTATTGTCTGAATCTATCCTGATATACATGAGTGTATATTTTCGGTACTTTTAGTGCAATCCTTAATGAAGATATTTAAGGAAATCGTGGACATAAGTTTGGAAGATCGCAATGATAATTCAAATACGCCTAGAGTAATGCTCTTCAATTATTTTGCATTTTAATTATTTAAAAATTTTAAAAATAACTTTTATTTATTAACAAAAGATGTTGAAAATGTAACAAAAAAATGTTCGGTTGAAAAAAAAAAAAAAACATTGGCGCCAAATAGTTTATATTTGTGGGTATAGATGGCGCTCTCTATAATATACATAATATTTAAGATATTTACCATTCTCAGGCTTGAGTGGTGGTGGTGATACTTATCCTGAGTACGCCATGATAATCATAGTGTGCAGTAAGCGATTACTGTAAGTACACTACATGTCTACACAAGTTCAGCTAACGTTGGCATCCTGGTAATGAGCTAGCAGACTCTCTGGCAAAGGCTGGAGCTCTTGAAGCCAGAGAATCTACCACCCAACTAGACGAAAGAGACCTCCTCCGTACCATCAAAACCCAATGCCTGCAGGAATGGAAATCTAATGCTGCACATGACTGGTACAGAGCAGGAGGGACAAGCACCGGTTCTGTCCTCCCAAGAGAACAACAGTTTTTGATTTCCAGACTTAAGTCTGGTCATCTACGGACAATGACTTTCCAGAATGGTTGCAGGATTTCCCCACTATGTACTAAGTGTCAACCTGCAACCCCAAACCACATAATTGACTGTATTGAATCATCCATTGATGAGCTCTACTCTTCCCCAGCTTGATAACTTAATATGATTGAGTGGAGATAAGAAAGAAGAAGAAGAAGACACATGTACAAAGCTCAGTTCGACTTTTGTACTTAAAAGTGTGCCAGAGCCCCTATTTGGTTACTTGTACTCATTGGCGGTTGTTGGATTTGCAAATTCGGGGATCATTGGAGCAATTTTTTTTTTCTGAAAAAAAAAAGTATCCAATGTGGGATTCGATTCCGGATCGTGACAGTTTATACTACTGTCCACCCTCAGCTGTCCCATGGTATATTGTCACTGTATAAAATTTGCATAGTTTAAATTTTATAAAAAAAAATCTATTTTAAAAGTTGTTATGTAATTTTCTTTCAATAATCTTGTATGTAAATTTTTGGAGGTAGAAGGTTAATAAAGTTTATAGAGAAAACAGCACCTCGACTAATTGTTAGCGTTAATCCAGAATACCCGTTGACCCAAGAGATATCTGTGACAATATTGCCACGTGGAAAATTAGGGAAGACAAAAACTTCAGGAGGAGACAACAATATATTTTAGGCAAGGACAAACTATGAATGGTAAACAAAAGATAAGCCAAGAGGGAAATTTACAGAGTAGCAAAATATAAACATAAAAATGACCACTCTGTTAATAAAAATAATAAATACTTTGTTACAATATCATTCCTCCACAGACCACCCTCAAACTCAAGTTTCTCAGATGACATGCCAATCTTATGGTATGAGATTGCCAATGCAACATGGTCAATTCCATGACACACTGTCAGGTCACGCGACCCTCCCAGTTGACAATTTCACTCTGTCGTCATGCTCCAGTACCTCTCAGGAAGTCGATGTCATTCTCAACGAGTTGTCCTTTGTCGCTGCTTCAAATGTCACAAATTCTGACCTGACATCTTTTTTTTTTTTGTTTGTGCCTCCGTTCTATATATTTCAACATTCCGAATTTCTCTTCAATTTGCATAGCTGTTAGGTTTATCCATCCCATTTTCCATATGTGCTCTTCCTCGCGCTCTCATGTACTGGATTTATTAGTAATGACTAGAGGCAAGTGACCTGGCTTCGCCCGGTTTCTACCCAAGTGAATATTTGCCCACCCATTAATTTAATATTTTTCTTAATTTTCACCCATATATATACAAACATACATACATTTTCTGAAACCCAATAAAAACAAATAGCAATAGATATGTAAATATTATGGTCCAATTTTAGTCCTATCAAAAAAAAAAACTATTTGTTAAAAGTTCACCCACCCTCGAAAGCTTGTCAATTTTCTTCAATAAAAAGAAACGTTTTGCCTGGAAGTGATGTTTATTTGAAGGTTTATATTATCATTGTAGCAAAATTATGCATTGATCATTATTATTATTATTACTACTAGTAGTAGTAAAATATTGATTTAGGAAACCATTTGCATATCATCATTTTAAGACCAGGAAATATGCAAATTAGCAGGTTTTCGGTCTAATTTGCATATACCATGTAACTATGGCGACGACTCCTTCCAGGCCTAACTCTATATAACGGTAAAGTTGCATAGTCAGATACTGTGGAGACTGACGGAACAATCAAACGTATCTTTTCTTTTATTACATATTTACATATAGACAAGCCATGTACCCTTGAACTTTGTAAAGGAAAAGATAGAGAAATTAATTATTAGGTTAATGGAAATAAAATATACACAGATGATATATAATATAATACACTGCGGCTTGTGATTGTAAAACGACACTTGAAGTTACACCGCATGAGTTTCTTTTAACGAAAAATCAAAATTTATTTCAAGGTGAAATATCGACTATTTCTAACCTTTTTGGATGAGGTATGAAAGGGTGAATTATGAAAAGTAATGATGAACGGAAAAATAAAAGTGTCCAGGGATGGGAATCGAACCCACAATGTTCCGCTTACCGGGCAGATGCCATGTCCACTAGGCTACCCTGGACTATTTTTCCGTAAATGATACATAAAGTAACTTATAATACAATATAATACACTGCGGCTTGTGATTGTTTATGTATCATTTACGTACGGAAAAATACGTCCAGGGTAGCCTAGTGGACATGGCATCTGCCCGGTAAGAGGAACATTGTGGGTTCGATTCCCATCCCTGGACACTTTTATTTTTCCGTTCATCATTACTTTTCATAATTCACCCTTTCATACCTCATCCAAAAAGGTTAGAAATAGTCGATATTTCACCTTGAAATTAAATTTTGATTTTTCGTTAAAAGAAACTCATGCGATGTAACTTCAAGTGTCGTTTTAC
>CP092876.1:6651306-6699454 GCA_030710605.1 Cordylochernes scorpioides | reverse complement strand
TTATAAGCACCTACATGGTACAAGTGAAGATTGGAATGGTGAAGAAGTAGATTGTAGCGAAACGGACAACATGGACAACCCAGGCGGAACAAGGAAGCCTGCTGGCATATCGAGGAACTTGTGCAGAAATCTTAACGATTCCAGGCACGTAAATATTTGTTCTGTAGAAACATGCGGCCAGCTGTTGGTGCGTCTAGGACAGTTGTTGCCAATGGGCGCGAAAAATAGAGTTATACAACTCAACTAAATATCTAAATCTCCTCAACCAGCCATAGGTTGGCGGCTGGCAGTATTCCTGTCCTCTCAGAGCTTCCTTTCTATGGCTAGTCTGTTGATGGTATCGTAGGGTCTATCTATATCTCCTCAACCAGCCATAGGTTGGTGTCTGGCAGTATTCCTGTCCTCTCAGAGCTACTTCCTTTCTATGGCTAGTCTGTTGATGGTATCGTAGGGTCTATCTATATCTCCTCAACCAGCCATAGGTTGGTGGCTGGCAGTATTCCTGACCTCTCAGAGCTTCCTTTCTATGGCTAGTCTATTGATGGTATCGTAGGGTCTCTCTATATCTCCTTAACCAGCCATAGGTTGGTGGCTGGCAGTATTCCTGTCCTCTCACAGCTTCCATTCTATGGCTAGTCTATTGATGGTATCGTAGGGTCTATCTATATCTCCTCAACCAGCCATAGGTTGGTGGCTGGCAGTATTCCTATCCTCTCAGAGCTTCCTTTCTATGGCTAGTCTGTTGATGGTATCGTAGGGTCTATCTATATCTCCTCAACCAGCCATAGGTTGGTGGCTGGCAGTATTCCTATCCTCTCAGAGCTTCCTTTCTATGGCTAGTCTGTTGATGGTATCGTAGGGTCTATCTATATCTCCTTAACCAGCCATAGGTTGGTGGCTGGCAGTATTCCTATCCTCTCAGAGCTTCCTTTCTATGGCTAGTCTGTTGATGGTATCGTAGGGTCTATCTATATCTCCTTAACCAGCCATAGGTTGGTGGCTGGCAGTATTCCTGTCCTCTCAGAGCTTCCTTTCTATGGCTAGTCTGTTGATGGTATCGTAGAGTCTTCTTCCGAAATTATTCATGAATTTCATTCTTGGCCTTCCCTCTATACATCCTCCAACAACCACTCCAAGTGTCGGACAAGATGTCCAAACACGCTGTTCTTAACCGTCTCCAGAAGTCCATTTCCCTTCTCGATCAATTATCAGCACCATCATACACCTATCCCCCGATTTACACGGTAGATACGTTCCTGAGAAAAACGTGTAAATCGGGCGATAGGTGTACACAGAAATAAAAATAAAATGCATTGAAAGGTTAAAATATGTAGTCAGCACATAAGCTCGGGATTCCTCGTGAGATGTGTACACAGCGCATGTGTTCAATCACAGTAGCATTTAGTATAGTGTGATAAAAACAAAAACTTATTTGGAAAACCATATAAAAGCGAAAACGTGTAAAACAAGTACCGTGTAAATCGGGGGATAGGTGTACTGTGATCTTGAGAAGAGCAATGTGGTCTTGCGGGTCTGCAGTCGTTGTCCCACTCCGCTCGTACAGCTATCTCCTCCGATGTACTAAACCAAACAAGGTAGTACGCAATATAGAAATTGTGTCAAATATAATCCCTTAGTGTCACCAAAAAGACAAAAAAGATATTACTGGTTTAAAAAGTTGTTAAGGATTGCTGAAGCAAATCTGGCGTCCATAGGCAGCCTACGTGGTCGAACATATTTAATTTCTGTTGAGTCATGGTGTCAGCGGACCTTGGGTTGTTGCCTTGAAATATCTTGTAGCTGAGGGAAATTAAGTCGGAGGTTTCTCTCTGTGGAGTTTCTGTAATTTTGTTCGTTTCACACTTTGCGTTTCTCTGCTATTCTTTGTGTGATTAAGGGAATTATTAAAATTTATGAAACTATATTTTAACGCGGATGTTGTTATCTTTTTTTAGCAACAAAAACTGAAGAAAGATTGCTTCTCATTGGGCAGAATACCAGCCTGGAGACAGGTCTGGCTATAAGGACCTGTAGAGTTCAATGGGTTGATGAAAGAGTGATATTGACTGTCTCTATATTCGACAGCTATGACCCGGGATCGAAGCCTGCATTGGTTACTTTTTTTCTGAAAAAAATTGCTTCAATGGCACCTCGATTCTTGCAAAAATCCAACACTACCAGTGAGTGAAACTAACCAAACGGTGCTCTGACACATTTGTAAGTTTAAAAGTATAATTGTTTTCCGTATGTATAGACATGTAGTGAATTTGCAGTAAAAGCAGTCATTAACTACCTACCATGATTATCATGACCCCGAATACTTGGGATGAGTAAAAAAAAGAAAAAGAGTTCAATGTGACAGGCAGATGTCAGGAATGTCATCCGAGATGTCGAGGTTGTGACACCGAGGTATCGTCTGCCGTTCCAGGAACATACTCGGATTTCGCGCTGTGCCATTCATCTTCTCATCATCACTTTCCGATGATGTATACAGTACCTAGAAAATGCCTTCTTGATGGATGAAATTTACATGGCGACTATGCAAGATTGACTCCTATTTTTTGAACCATCATTCCATAAATTCCACAATGTTTTAAACAACAATGGAAACTTCACACATAGTTTCCTCCTCCTCCTTCAATGCCTTCCTCTACTGAGGGGTGGGGCCACGTGGTCTCTCCATATCTCCCTCCTTCAGTGTCTTCCTCTACTGAAGGTAGGCCACATGATCTCTCCATATCTCCCTCCTTCAGTGTCTTCCTCTACTGAGGGTGGGCCACATGATCTCTCCATATCTCCCTCCTTCAATGCCTTTCCTCTACTGAGGGTGGGCCACATGGTCTCTCCATATCTCCCTCCTTCAATGCCTTCCTCTACTAAGGGTGGGCCACATGGTCTCTCCATATCTCCCTCCTTCAATGCCTTCCTCTACTGAGGGTGGGCCACATGGTCCCTCCATATCTTCCTCCTTCAGTACCTTCCTCTACTGAGGGTGGGCCACATGGTCTCTCCATATCTCCCTCCTTCAGGGCCTTCCTCTACTGAGGGTGGGCCACATGGTCTCTCCATATCTCCCTCCTTCAATACCCTTCCTCTACTGAGGGTGGGCCACATGGTCTCTCCATATCTCCTTCCTTCAGCACCATCCTCTACTGAGGGTGATGGTCTCTCCATACTTCCTCCGCCATCCTCTTCATCTCCTCGTGTCGTCCAGTCCCATTGTTTTAGATCGTCTGTGTATCCCTGTCATCTCCTTCCCCTCGATCTCTTCCCCTGGAGCTTTCCCTCCAACATTGTCAACACATAGTTTACCTAGGGTGAAATCTTGCTATAACAAACCCACATTGATAATGAAGTTTTAGTTTACTATAGCTATGCTTTATTACATTTGAATTGGGGTATTATATTAGGCTCGTTATAAGGGAAGGTTCGCTAAAGATTTGGTTCATTTTAGCGAGGTTTTACTGTAATGGGATTTGATAGAGTTTTGTTACTTTGTTATTTTCCCCTACAATATCTAAAAATATATATACATATGTTACAAACTATGTAAATTTAAAATGATTTGTTAAAGTTAAAAGTGCAGTCGTTAAGAATATAATTTATAAAAAAAAGAAAATTAATCTCAAGAAGTTTATTTTGTGAACTCTTGAGCAAAAGAATACATTTAAATTTAGAGTAAATATAGAATTTAGCAATTAATCCTATATTACAATTTACATATTTATAAAAATTATATCTAACTTAACCTAACCTACCCTAAAAAACAAAAACAATTCATTTATATATTTAATGTGGCGCCATCTGGTGGCCAAAGAATAACAGAGTTATTTTAGAAAGATGATTAAAATAAAATAATATTTACAAAGATTTATATTTATGACATTTCTATACATTTTTTAAAAATTATATAACATATATATATATATGATTCATCTCTAATACTGTATATGTAAATAGGGAACAGCAAAATCTGTATTGATACATATTGTATGCAGCAAACCTCTTATTGCTTCCTATTATTTGAATCTGTGGAAAGTGACATCCTATGACATCTATGGAAAACGTTATTTTGCAGGATGACTTTATATACTATCTGTAGGTTTGCGAACGTAGGGTCACTTCCCTTTACGCTCGAAGCTAAGAATAAAAACAATCTCTTCTGTTGTTTACAGTTCGTTTATTTTTAAAGAATGTTTAGAACAAAAAACATGCGACTACCTATTTCACGCGACCGCCCGCCAGCGAAGAGAAGTTTTTTTCTTAATTACAATGCTAATCCTTAACTATATTTACAGGTTTATAACTATTTTACATATTTACACTATCAGAACATTCATAATTTTGTTATAAATTGAAAAATTCATTGAAAAGGACGACGATAGCTGGTCGCTGAAATGTTGAAATAAGGTGTTGGGAAAGTTGCATCCTTCAATGGAGGAATGGTACAAACCAGAGGTCTGCAAACTGCGACTCTTTGGATGTGAAGCTCTTTATATAGTTCCATATGTAAATATTATTTATGCAAAGTATACTATTTATTATTGGACATAAAACATTTTGTGGCTCTTTAAAAAAAATTAAATTTTATAAATTGTAATTTTTGACTCTTCCTATTCAAAAGATTGCCGATCTCTGGTATAAACCATTTATTTTTGACACCACGATCCGGGACCATCGGTGGATGAGAGGGTAACACCCTCGATTCCCGACAGTCATGAACCGGGATTGAATCCCGCGTTAACATTTTGTTTAATATGTGAATAACCTTCACATAGTATTCACAGTTTCAATTATCAAGAACTAGGTTGCTCTTGTTGAGCGGTACCTATTAATTTGAATTTGAACCAGGACCTGGGATCGAATCCCGCATTGGAAACTTTTTCTGGAAAAAAAAAAAGAGGCTTCAATGGCACCTTATTCTTGCAGAAATCCAATCCCGCCAGAAAGTACAATTAACCAAACGTACCCAAGTAAACGCAAAATGTCGAACTTCTTTCTACATGTGTAGCCATGTGGTGTACTTACTGTAAAATCAGTTGCTTACTACAAGTTACTTTCTTGAAAATAAAGATACTTCGGCCAGTAAATCTTTTTATTACCTCGACGTTTAGACAAAAATCTTTTGTCCTCGTCAGAAGCCTTTAGCAAGGCCTTGCTAAATGTTTAATTTTTGTTTGCTCCTGACGAGGACAAAAGATTTTTGTCGAAACGTCGAGACAATAAAAAGATTTACTGTGACCGAAGTATCTTTATTTTCAAGAACTATGAATACCGCCGGCCAGGCAGCCTCTATCTTTACAATACAAATTACTTGTACTACTATTACTGTACTGTACCAAAGTATTTATTATTTTGCTCAAAACTGGGCAACTCTGTGCTTCACTTCCATCAATAATTGACAATATGACCCAGAATAAGTATATTGCTACGGCGTTTTATGGTTTCCACAAGTCCATATCTCAGAAGAAGGCCAAGTGACACTCACTCCTCACTTTCTTACTGCTACTCTTTTTGTGTTGTTTTTCTTGCTTCCCTCTTTCTCTTTCTTGTTTTTTTTCCTTTTCTTCTGTATATATCGTTATTTCCTTTGTCTCACTGCTTTGTTCTTATGCATACCTCTGGTGAATCCTGTATAGGGTCAGTGACCCTGAATAAAGGCTTTTTGTTGTTGTTGTTGTATTTATTATTTTATTAACAAAGTATCATTTTTTATGCTTATATATTCCTACTCTGTGAACTTCCCTCATTGCTTATCTTTTGTTTATCATTCATAGTTTGTTCTTTCCTTAAATAAAATTGTTTGTGTCATTCTGAAGTTTGTCTTCTCTAATTCCGGGGTTCGATTCCCCGCCGGGGGAGTTTTTTTTTTATGCTTGCTTGGTTCATTGCCACGGTGCATCTTGATCGGTCTGCTTGGTACAGCCTTTTGGTAGGATTAGACGACCATTCTCTAATGCAAATTAATCGAGTTTAAGATGCTAGAAGTTTGTCTTCCCTAATGTTCTTTGTGGCAATACAACTACTTGTACTGCCTACCATAACGTACTTGGGAAATGTGTCACATCAGCTATTCATCTATTTTACCATAATCCCCAGATCGCTTACGTACCGCAGGAATTGCTGTGGGGGTTGGTGGAAGGCTGGTTAAACCGTTTGGTTTTCGACCACTACGACCCGGGTTCGATTTCCGCATCGGACACTTTTTTCTGTTAAAAAAAAAATGCTCCAATGGCCCCCGATTCTTGCAAAAGTCCAACCCCACCAGCGAGTGCAAGTAACCAAACGGCACATTTGTAAGTGCAAAGTCGAACTGCTTTTCACATGTGTAGACATGTGGTGCGCTTACAGTAAAAGCTGTCGCTAACTACCCACCATGATTATCATGGCTTTGAGATAAGAAAGAAGAAGAAGAGGAATTGCTGTCTCATCCTCTATGGCCAGAAATGGATGACAATGTAGGACAGGGCAGGTCGAACAAACTCAACTCCGTACAAAATTGTAAGGTCATTGACTCGTATCCGCGAAGGAAACAAAAAAAGATATTAAGTCTCGATTTTATGGAAAAGTAGCCATTGTCTATTGTTCCATTGTGGTGACAGCTCTTGTCTTCTCTACTTTCATCTGGGCGTCAATCTACGTCTGCCGCCGTTCTGTCATATTCTACGAGTTAAATTTTCTAAAATCAATAAAAATCATTTCGTATATATGGTAGAAAGAAGTCCCTAAAATGAGGAAGGAAACTGGGTAACAAAGGAGATGTTAAAAAAAAAAAGGGTTTTTTATGTCCTTGGAGCCCCTGATAATTTTGTTTTAATGTCTTTTTTTTTTCTCTTCCTCTCCTTTGTGCCATGGACAAATCCCTGGTAGGGCCATTTCAATTCAGCGGACATATTCATGGACAAAAAAATAACGTCCCTGTTTTTTTTTTTTTACTAATGATATTCATATGATACTAAGGATGAATATGAAGTACGAATAAGCTCAATTTCTCTCCCTCATAGTTTAGTATAATACTGCTAGGTATAATAGAAAAAATAGCTCCATCTGTAGTCAGAAATGGGAATTATTTAGCGCAATTCTTTTTTTTTTTTTTTTTTAAGAAATAAATGCCTATTGCGCCCTTACTACAATGATCATCAATATATTGGCAGGTTCATCGGGGTGGTAAATCTGTCCTAGCGGTTTCGCCAGTTTAATCTACCATACCTCTCTAAGATTGTATTTTGCACATTTCTGCTTATACACTCATGAAGAAAACTTGAAGAAGTGAAGAATCTTTGATATCTCGTCGGTCGAGACAGAGGTTGTTCATACTTAGTTATCTCGTATATCTTCAATAAAGGTCACTGTAATATCTTTCAGAGTTCTATTCATGTTAACAGAGTTCTTTCACGGTTATTGTCTGAATCTATCCTGATATACATGAGTGTATATTTTCGGTACTTTTAGTGCAATCCTTAATGAAGATATTTAAGGAAATCGTAGACATAATTTTGGAAGATCGCAATGATAATTCAAATACACATAGAATAATTATCTTCAATTATTTTGGCTTGTAATTAATTAAAATTGAAAAATATAATTTTTATTTATTAACAAAAGATGTTGAAAATGTAACAAAAAAATGTTCGGTTAAAAAAAAAAAACATTCGCGCCAAATAGTTTATATTTGTGGCTATAGATGGCGCTCTCTATAATAAATCCTTATTTACATATTTACCATTCTCAGGCTTGAGTGATGGTGATACTTATCCTGAGTACGCCATGATAATCATAGTGTGCAGTAAGCGATTACTCTAAGTACACCACATGTCCTACACAAGTTCAGCTTACGTTGGCATCCTGGTAATGAGCTAGCAGACTCTGGCAAAGAGTGGAGCTCTTGAAGCCAGAGAATCTACCACCCAACTAGACGAAAGAGACCTCATCCGTACCATCAAAACCCAATGCCTGCAGGAATGGAAATCTTATGCAGCACATGACTGGTACAGAACAGGAGGGACAAGCACCGGTTCTGTCCTACCAAGAGAACAACAGTTTTTGATTTTTCAGACTTAAGTCTGTGGTAATCTACGGACAATGACTTTCCAGAATGGTTGCAAGGTTTTCCCACTATGTTCTAAGTGTCAACCTGCAACCCCAAACCACATAATTGACTGTATTGAATCATCCATTGATGAGCTCTACTCTTCCCCAGCTTGATACCTTAATATGATTGAGTGGAGATAAGAAAGAAGAAGACACATGTACAAAGCTCAGTTCGACTTTTGTACTTAAAAGTGTGCCAGAGCCCCTATTTGGTTACTTGTACTCATTGGCGGTTGTTGGATTTGCAAATTCGGGGATCATTGGAGCAATTTTTTTTTTTCTGAAAAAAAAAAAGTATCCAATGTGGGATTCGATTCCGGATCGTGACAGTTTATACTACTGTCCACCCTCAGCTGTCCCATGGTATATTGTCACTGTATAAAATTTGCATAGTTTAAATTTTATAAAAAAAAAATCTATTTTAAAAGTTGTTATGTAATTTTCTTTCAATAATCTTGTATGTAAAATTTTGGACGTAGAAGGTTAATAAAGTTTATAGAGAAAACAGCACCTCGACTAATTGTTAGCGTTAATCCAGAATACCCGTTGACCCAAAAGATATCTGTGACAATATTGCCACGTGGAAAATTAGGGAAGACAAAAACTTTAGGAGGAGACAACAATTTATTTCAGGCAAGGACAAACTATGAATGGTAAACAAAAGATAAGCCACGAGGAAAATTTACAGAGTAGCAAAATATAAACATAAAAATGACCACTCTGTTAATAAAAAATAATAAAATTAATAAATACTTTGTTACAATATCATTCCTCCACAGACCCCCCCTCAAACTCAAGTTTCTCAGCTGACATGCCAATCTTATGATATGAGATTGTCAATGCAGTATGGTCAATTCCATGACACACTGTCAGGTCACGCGACCCTCCCAGTTGACAATTTCACTCTGTCGTCATGCTCCAGTACCTCTCAGGAAGTCGATGTCATTCTCAACGAGTTGTCCTTTGTCGCAGCTTCAAATGTCACAAATTCTGACCTGACATTTTTTTTTGTTTGTTTGTGCCTCCGTTCTATATATTTCAACATTCCGAATTTCTCTTCAATTTGCATAGCTGTTAGGTTTATATCCATCCCATTTTTCCATATGTGCTCTTCCTCGCGCTCTCATGTACTGGATTTATTAGTAATGACTAGAGGCAAGTGACCTGGCTTCGCCCGGGTTCTACCCGAGTGAATATTTGCCCACCCATTAATTTAATATTTTTCTTCATTTTTCACCCATATATATATACAAACATACATACATTTTCTAAAACCCAATAAAAACAAATAGCAATAGATATGTAAATATTATGGTCCAATTTTAGTCCTATCAAAAAAACTATTTATTAAAAGTTCACCCTCGAAAGCTTGTCAATTTTCTTCAATACAAGGAACGTTTTGCGTAGAAGTGATATTTATTTGAAGGTTTATGTTATCATTGTAGCAAAATTATGCATTGATCATTATTATTATTAATACTAGTAGTACTAGTAAAATATTGATTTAGGAAACCATTTAATATAATCATTTTAAGACCAGGAAATATGCAAATTAGCCGGTTTTCGGTCTAATTTGCATATACCATGTAACTATGGCGACGACTCCTTCCAGGCCTAACTCTATATATAAAGGTAAAGTTGCATAGAGTCAGATACTGTGGAGACTGACGGAACAATCAAACGTTTCCTTTATTACATATTTACATATAGACAAGCCTTAAACTTTGTAAAGATAGAGAAAGTAATTATTAAATTAATGGAAATAAAATACATACAGATGATATATATATCATAAAGATACGGAAGGATGATAGTCATGTACCAAATAAGACACCTCTCCCTTTAATTATACATTAGAACACAATGAATTATATTTATTACCCTAGTAAAAAACTTGATGGTGGTGATAAACAATGATCCACAACACTAGTTTTGACAAATCCAGACAACACCCAACAACCTGTATACCATGGTCTATGGCCCTCATCAGTACAGGGACGGCTTCGATTTCATAACATCCTACGAGAGGAGTTATGGAATCGAATTTGTCAGAATTTTCCAAAACTGTTGTTGTGGATCATTTCGTATCACCACTAACAAAGGTTTTTTTTTACTGCGTGGATAAACATGAGGTATTGCTTTAATGCATAATTAAAGGGAGAGGTGTCTCTTTTGCTATATTGTCATTGCAATAAGGATAGAAACATAGTGATCGCTAATAGTTTATCATTTTGAATAGAGAATCTCTCTGGACTGTATTTTATTCGCATAAAGCACCCAGACAAAATAATATTAAAATTAACCTATTTAAAATTTACCACAAACACTATGAAAGATGCAACAATATGCAAATATAGAATTCTGTATAAATTTAGAAACAGAGAACTAAAGCATTCGAAACATCATGGCTATATTTAAAAGCTCAGAATAAAGGTTTAAAAATATATATTAACACTAATAAAGTGTAAATAAAATTGACATATTAGATACAACAATATGCAAAATGGTTATCTGCATAAACTAGCGTACTAAAATAAATCAAACCTTAAGGTGACAAAATCAAAGGTAAAACCAACAAAATGTTCCTACAAAGTTGCTGTACATAATTTACTTAAAGGTACATCATCCTTACAATGTAAAAACTCATCTTGTCAAGTAGAATAGTATATCAGAAGTTATAAGTAAAATGTTGGATGTGGCAACTAAAAGAAAAACTATCGTTAAAAACGGGATAGCGTTAAAAAAAAAAAAGAGGTTTCGTTGTCTACAAATAAAGTGTCAGTCAGTGAGAAGGACTATCCGGCAGTTGGGCGGGATCGATCAAGTCACAGATGTCAAAGAAGAAGCTTTCGCAAACCCAGCGAGATCTTTCTCAACCTGTCAAAGTCCCAGATTTCCCAAGTTGGCCGGATTTCACCAGCACCTTCATTAGCCTTGTAGTCATCACCGTCTTCTTGTTCAGAGGTGTCGTTAAACCATGCAAGTTGGTATTTTGGATGTTTCCTCCAAGTGCTTGTCCGGCGGTATTACTTGTACTACGCTAGGAAGAATACAACAGCAGGGAAATATGTAAAATAAGATAACATTTAGGATATAAACTCTCGCGCACTAATTATATCAGGATTACGAGATTTAGAACTGGCTATGTGGAATCCTTAACATTTGAGGGGATTGAGAAAACTTTCCCACTTTGCACCAAATGCCTAAAAAAATCCAGCCTCACCACAACACATCCTAGACTGAACATCGGATCAAACAGAAAGGAGCTTTTCCTGAACCCTAAAGAGGTCTTGATAAAAATTATATAAAAACAAAAGCAGCCTCTCCCGTCAAAATAGACGTCAAAGCTAGACGCCAACCGTCGCCTCAAACTAACGGCCTCGTGTCGGTGACAAAGCAAAAATACAAGCAAAGTCCGCCTTAAGCTGACGAGGGCCATTAGCCCGAAACCATGGTCTCTAGGTGGACGCTTTTCAGTTTGCCAAAGTTGGTGTTGTCGTTTTGTCACCGACCCGATTTGTGGCGATGGTCAATAGATAGCATCTAGCTTTGACGTCTATTTTGACGCGAGAAGTGACTTTTGTCTTTGCATATCAATATCCTCCCGGCAAAATTTCCATTTATATATATATATTTTAGCCACGTTTTAAAAGTTAAAAGAGAAAACGAAAATATAACGTGGTGAGTTTCTTTTTATTGAAAATACAAGCTTTCAAGCAAAACGCTTTTCTTCAGGTAATCCAAGAAAATGTGCGGAGAGGTATATATACCCAACTAAGTAAGTTTGAATATTGAAGCGGAATTGCCACGAACAAGCACGTATCAACACACCTAGAGAGCGAGCGAGAAATCCAGTTTAAAATAAGTTTTAAAATAAATAAAATATATACATAAATCGGGGAAAACACTTGAGGTTAAAATTCCTTATGCGGGATCCATGCTATTACAAAAAGCTATGTATTGCGGGGGTAGTTCAATTTTCCTATTGAGGTGTGTTGATACGTGCTTGTTCGTGGCAATTCCGCTTCAATATTCAAACTTACTTAGTTGGGTATATATACCTCTCCGCACATTTTCTTGGATTACCTGAAGAAAAGCGTTTTGCTTGAAAGCTTGTATTTTCAATAAAAAGAAACTCACCACGTTATATTTTCGTTTTCTCTTTTAATATATATATTTGCATAACTCCTCAGGAATTAGTATGAAGACTGGAATAAGACGCACCATGGACCCTGTGATACTTGTTGGGCGGTACAACTACTACAAAAGGAAGGATACAGCGAAAAATCAAGGTATTTTCTTGAGATAGTTATTCAACGGTACAACTAACAACAAGAATGAAAAAAGATAAAACAGATCTGGGCAACAAAAAGTATTTGATCGACATCTATATAACAAACAGATATCTCCCATTACTTGATGAGTAAGGAGAAATTGCACATTGAGGTGAAATTTCTAGAAATTTGTTGTTGAGCAATGTTTGCTGCAAAATTTTATGGGTGGAGTCGCCAGCGTTGCTGGATTAATTCTCAATATTCAGTGATATATTTCATAGAAATGCCTACCTAGGAACACAACACCATAAATACACTCAGGAACAGAACTTAAGGAAGTTGTACCTTTTAGCATGTATATCGCGATTCAGACAATAACTCTGAAATATATTACAGTGACCTTCATTGAAGACACGCCAGAGAACCAAGTGTAAACAAAATTGTCTCCGTCTCCTTAAAAAAAACGGGTGACCAGAGACATCAAAGACATTCCACTTCCTTAAGCTTTGTCCATGAGTATAAACACATTAATAAACAACTATAAAAGCATCCATAGCAATTTTTTTTTAAACATTTTTTATTCATTCGCGACTTTATAAATAACCAACCCATTGTCGTCATTTTGACGAAAAACTTTCGTTTGATACTTTAAAATAATAAAGTAAAAAACTTAAAAAAAAACGCGAATTGAAGTTTTTTCTGATATATAAAAACATTAAAGCTAATATATAAAATATAACTTTTACGAAAGTCAAACAAAACTAATTGTGTTTTGTGAAAAGTCAATAATTGAATTGGAACTCATCAATGTATTACCTTTTTCATAGCAGTAAGGATAGTAGAAGTTTGTATTTTGTATAAAAGAAACATTCGTGCTTTTAAATCCTTTCATTTTATATGTATAGATGGCGCGTTATTGCTTTGTATTACCTTTGTTGACAATTTTGAATAAATTCGGGCGAGTTCTAGGCTTGGGAGATCTCATAATTATGCTTTTAAAAAAGCTAAAAAAATATATTCGATAGTAAAATGTTACGAAGAATGCGCAAATTCGGGTCAGTTGAATAAGCCACACCACCAGTTTTTGGAAAATTTATAACGACAACAACCAATATACCATGGTTTCAGGCTATGGTCTCATCAGTACAGGGACGGCTTCCATTTCATAACATCCTACGAGAGCAGTTATTGAATTTGCTGAATCTTCCAAAAAAAAAAAGCTGTTTAAGTTGGTGAAGAGATATGGTTGATCTCTTAGACCTGAATATACTGTTAAACTTTAAATTGTATATATATACATCTAGATGTGTAATTTGTGCAGTACTTCGGTGGAACGCAAATCTCTTAAATCTCCTATTTGCCTTTAAATAAAATAAATAAATCAAAATACAAAAATATTTTCTCACAATGAGTTTCTTTTTTATTTTAAAATGCAAGCTTTCAAGTGATAATCGCTCTTCAACAGACTTAATAAAAAACATCGACTATATCTTACAAGAAATATTTACAAATACATACGCACGCAGCGTATTGAAGAGCGATTATCACTTGAAAGCTAGTATTTTAAAATAAAAAGAAACTCATTGTGGGGAAAACAAATACACCTATCTCCCGATTTACACGGTAGATACGTTCCTGAGAAAAACGTGTAAATCGAGGGATAGGTGTATATTAAACTGTCAAATCTGAATAGGTGTTCGCCCCCTCATGAATCAGAGCCTCCCAATATTCTTTTCAACATAGGTAGTATAGAGTAGAATATCGCATTTTAGTATAGTGCGATAAAAACAAAAAAAAACTTATTTGGAAAACCGTGTAAAAGCGAAAACGTGTAAAACAAGTACCGTGTAAATCGGGGGATAGGTGTACTATTAAAAGTGTGAGGGGAGTGGTATTTGTGTAGTAAAATGCAGTAAAAATTGCATATTTACGATTATTTTGTGTAGCTGATGAAGTGGTGATACGATTGTTAGCTAAAATATATTGTCATTTCTGCGAGAATATAAAAAACATTAAGAAAACATTGCATATACGATATTTAGTAAACTTGTACGCAATAACTTCAA
Organism: Cordylochernes scorpioides; assembly: GCA_030710605.1. NCBI lineage: Eukaryota > Metazoa > Arthropoda > Arachnida > Pseudoscorpiones > Chernetidae > Cordylochernes > Cordylochernes scorpioides. Next base: position 6,685,023 of record CP092876.1, on the reverse strand, counting down.
GATATACATACTTGGGATTCCCTCTGACACCAACAATAACAACTACTCACCCGGCAAATTACTTTAAAGGAAAAGCACTTACAGCAATTAACGCCACACACCCAATATTAATAAAATCAAAAGCAAAGTCAATAAATTTATCAATCAAACTCTTTGATACAATAGTGAGAGCTGTCCTGATGTATGCCGCTCCATTATGGGCAACAGAGCATAAAGACTTACTGGACAATATACAAGACATATTTATCCGTAGGTTCCTGAATCTGCCCAGATACACTCCAGGTTACCTAATCAGATTAGAAACCGGTCGTATCTCATTGAGTGTAACAGCCTTAAAATTAACCCTGAAGTATTGGCTGCGGGTGTTGAATATGAGCAGTGACAGATTGCCACGTATATGTTTTAATAGAACACGGGAACTCTCTAATGCTTCGGGCACACCCATCGGTTTCATTAAAAAGCTCACTAATCTGCTTAACGATAATGGATCCCCTGCACTTGTTTCCTGTGATGACCCTGAAACGCTGAGGAGCGCGATTACAGGGCTCTTAAAAACAGCGGCAGACCAATCTATACAAAACGACCTTACAAGAATGGATAAATCTAAGCTATACTCTCACTACAAAGACATTCACATATCTTTCATGACGGAGGGATACCTTTTAGGGGATTTTCCTTTCCCGGTTGTAAGACTACTCGCACAAGTTAGAATACTTTCAAGTTTTTTTAGAGAAAACCACACCAAGATGCTCTGCGGTGAGGACCCGACTTGTACCTTCTGTAATTCAAAACTACAAAATGAAATCACTCACTATATTTTCGATTGCTCTGCTCTGAAAGAAGAAAGAAGAACCCTTATGCTCAAAACTGGGCAACTCTGTGCTTCACTTCCATCAATAATTGACAATATGACCCAGAATAAGTATATTGCTACGGCGTTTTATGGTTTCCACAAGTCCATATCTCAGAAGAAGGCCAAGTGATACTCACTCCTCACTTTCTTACTGCTACTCTTTTTGTGTTGATTTCTTGCTTCCCTCTTTCTTATTATTATTTTTTTTTTCCTTTTCTTGTTTTTTTTTTTTCTTTCTCTTTTTACTCTGTATATATCGCTATTTCCGTTGTCTCACTGCTTTGTTCTTATGCATACCTCTGGTGAATCCTGTATAGGGTCAGTGACCCTAAATAAAGGCTTTTTTGTTGTTGTTTTGTTGTTTAGTAAACTTGTACGTGTAACAAAGATTAGTACTGGCTTCACAAAGGCTTGCAACATACTTTGCGGAGCCAGTGGCCTGATGAAGCACGACCACATGAAAGCTTGTCTTTCATTTTCTGAATATAAAGAAACTTTGCAAATATTTTATATTTATTTAATTCAATTATAATTTTATTTGCATCTATATTTCAAATGAGAACTCTCGCAGTGGTAGCGGAGTCCACCCCGCGTTGGGCGCCACCAATGAAGACTGTATATATGTATATAGGTGTATATGTATATTTATCAATTGCTTTTATCTATTTATATCTATTTATTCATACATTTATCATTATATAATCTTATTTATTCAATTTTGTAATTAACCTTATATAATCTTATATGGACTTTGAAATAAAGTAGTTTCAATCTAAAGTACAAATTCTTCACAATAATAAGAAAAAGGATGTTTAATTGTTTTTTAAATGTTCCAAAAATGCAAATTTTGTCTTTCAGTACCTGTTGTTTCAACCACCAATCTCTCCTAGCTAGAGGTACTCTTGCCGTCTTTATATCTTATCTAGAGGTACTTGAATGTTGACCCGGGACTTTTAATCTCTCCCTCTTTCTCTCTCTCTACTGACAAAACGTAGCTTTTTTAGTGCCCATATGTAAATTAGATCTCTCTTGTTGCGCCCTTTAACACTACGCTCGTGGATCACCAACGGAACGAAAGTTCCTAACTTTGTGACAGTAGATAAAAACTTACTTCTTAAATTATTATAAAGAAAATAAAGTCTCCAGGGCTAAGTTTCTTGCTCAAATTTTTATTCTCTAGCTTTCGGACCTGTCAGTCCTTCCACAGGAGTTACTTCTTAAATGTTTTCTTTTATTATATAGAGATGGCGCGTTATTGCCCTATCATTAATTTATGCCTAACTGGTTTTGTTTTTATTGTTTGCGGAAGAGCATTGCTCGATGCAAATATTTCTTATGTAATTCTACTGTCCTAAAAGCTTATGTTTATAGTTTAGTTGAAAACTGTAGTGTATTTGCATATTGAATTATGAATATGCAAATATCCTGTTTTGCATAATGGTTTTCATAGAATTTTGATTCTACTGTCCTAAAAGCTTATGTTTATAGTTTAGTTGAAAACAATTTCTAAGATTCCAACCCTTAAATGCGATGTATATAAGCAGAATAATTCAATACAGTATTAGAGATCTGAAAAAAACGGTCAGGTAGATTAAATTAGCGAAACTGCTGGGTGGGTTCACCACTGATGAGCCAAGCCCTCCAAATATATTTTTCATCGCAGTAAGAACAGTAGAAATTTATTTTATATGTAAAAGACACTTAGGTGGTTAAATGTTTCCTTATAGAAGTAGATAATAAACTGCTTATCTCTTTGACTTCTGAGAAACCACCAATCACGTGAATCCTTTAGCCTTACCACTGATGGGGGGACATTCAGGACCAGCTGGAGTGACCAACCAAAATTATAACAAACATCCTAACATGATGGTTGCAATGGGAAACTCATGTAGTTGACACTTGATCCCTCGTAGATACTCCTATTGGACAGTATTTCAACCAATCAAATATTACCTGTTCTACTTTCACTCACAGATGGCGTACTGAAAGGCATTGACTTTTTTATGCTCTTATATTGATTTATTTGTAGAAAATACACTGTGATGGAGACAAAACTTAAGGAAGTTGTACCTTTTAGAATGTATATAGGGATTTATACAATAACTCTGAAGATATTACAGTGACCTTTATTGAAGACACACGAGATAACCAAGTGTGAACAAAATTGTCTCTGTCTCCTTCAAAAAAAATAAATTTAAAAAGACGACTGGCGATATCAAAGACTATCCACTTCCTTAAGTTTTGTCCATTGCAGTAAGGACAGTAGAAATTGTTTAATTTCAAAAAAAATCTTACGCGTTTATAATAGTTTCGAATTTTGATAACAGATGGGAGCGCTAGTGCATCATATTATATAATTTTTAAAAACTTTTTGTGGGAAGTATTCTATATTTAATTTAGTGTCAAACATATTAAATCCCTCATTGGTCAAAATTTCAAAAAAAAAAAAAAAAAAGATAAACATTTATAGAATACACGGATTCACTTCTTTCTCCGACACATATCCTCTACTGTCAAGATTTATCCTACATTACCAAACCTAGAATATATAAATTTTGAAATGTGCAACACCTCTTTGTCTGGATCAAAGCCGTCCCTGTACTGATGAAGGTCATATATCCGAAACCCTGGTAAACAGATTGTTAGCTTTTTGTCTGAATTTGACAAAACTGGTGTTGTGGTACCTTCTTTATCACTACCATTACGTTCTGTACTGAGGTTATAAACAAAATGCATTACTTTAATGTATTTTTAAAGGGAGAGGTGCCTCTTTTTTGGTATATTCAAATATGTAAAGTTGAGAAAATGATATATGAATACTTAAAAAATTATCCTAATCCTTTTTTTCTCAACAACTATCCATGCCGTTAGAGGAGCTAATAAATGTACGAAAGCTCGTCATAAAAATAATCAAAAGTAAGTTTACTCAGCGTCAAAGTTTCTCAACTTGGTCAAAAAACAATAAAGAAAAAACTTGTCTTTGATGGATGACATTGTATGAACAATTCAAAAAGAAAATAATATTATTTTTATTTCAATAAAAAATATACAAAGTTTTGAGAGTTGGATTCTTTTTTGAAGCAATTTTTTAATCCTAAATCTACGATATAATGTAGTAGATTGGTCGTCGAGGCGTTACTCTCTTTAAGACATAATAGTATTAATAGACACATAGACATCCCTGATATATATAAAGCAATATTGCCATAGTGTACCTTAGGGGACCATTGCCAGTACGTTTTATTTTGGATTGTTTTACTCATGCAGCCTTAAATTGAATCGTGTCTTAATCGTGAAGCTTCTTTTGAATTTCTTCTTGGCATGCTCAGGGCACGCGGATATTTCTTACTATTGTTTTTCTCACTGGTTTGCTAACATGTTTATTTTTCTTGTAAATATGATAATTTTTCTCAAAATGGATATGAATATATGATGCAAGATTCTTCAGATATGATGTCCTGTAGAAGGGTTATTGACCCGAAAGCTCGTCTTTATTAAAACTTATAAGAAACGCATCCTCGTTCGCTTTAAATCTATCACTTATATTCTTTAGAGGGGGGATTTCAACCTTCTTTACACTGATATAATGTAGTATACATACACAAGTCATGATAATCATGGTGGGTAGTTAGCAACTGCTTTCTACTCTAAATTCACCATGTGTCTACATATGTATATGGGGTAGAATTCCATGTGAAGTGAGAAACACCGTTTTTTTTTGTATCCTAATAAAAGTATCAGTCAAATTTGCTTTTCTCTAAGATACCCCCTGCACCATACTGATAAGAGCAAACTACCCGAAACGCGTACATGATTGAAATTTCTTTGATTATCAGAAAAAAATGTAATAGATCTAACTTTTTTTTATACTGAAATAAAAAAATAACGTTTAGTTCCTATTTATCCCTATAGATGGCGGTGTTCATCGTGTAGCGTTCATTTGCATATTTACGAGAGGAATCCTTGCACCACCTTGATTTACAATAACTCCTCGTTCTAACGGCATTATTCTGGGAGCTCTGCCAGAAACACGCTATAAACGGGATAGCGTTATATATGGAAAACTCCTAAATAGGTAACGTAGACCCAGAATTTAGATAAATTAGCGTAATAAGCGGGATATCGATATAAGCGGAAGTAGTCAATATCATAGTTTCGACTCTCAAAATATGCAAATTAGAAAAAAAAACTAACCAATTTGCATATTGTTAGGTCGCGGAAAATGATAATAAAACGAAATACACTCATGGACAAAACATAAGGAAGTTGTACCTTTTAGTATGTATATTGGGATTCAGACAAATAACTCTTTAAAGATATTTGATACACAGTGACCTTCATTGAAGATGCGTATTGGGCTCGAAAGTCAAACACCTTGGTTAGTATCCCGTAAAACCATATTCTCTCTTATTGAAAACACGAAAGTCAAGTGTGAACAAAATTTCCTGTTTCCTTCAAAATAAACTGATAACAGGTGACATCAAAAACTTTCCACTTCCTTAAGTTTTGTCTATGAGTGTATGACATAGGATTAATGGATTCCACCATGGTGTAATAATTCACATTCCTATATGGTTAGTAAGTAGGATTGATCAGGGGTCAACAATGGAAATCTTCCAGGCCATTGATTGGCTGGCACGTGCGACCTGGTATCCATGGCAACCACGGGCCCAACACGCTTTTGTTCCCTTCCCAAACGTTGGACAAGCTTTACGTAAAAGACTTGTTCTCCAACTTCCCATCATCCCATGGGATACGGCGTCTTTGTCTATTTGAAATTCGCCTTTGACTTGCCTCTTCTATAGACTTGGAGAGATTCTTTCGGAAGAGATTTCTAAAGATTGAAAGAGGATCAGTGACGTTCTAAAGTAGAATGCCCTCTCTCTTCTATTTATCCATCAGTGGTTTATTTGGTCGACCATTGCTACTGCAAAGGAATTTGGATCTAGTATTAGAAAGAATCCACAACCCTTGGGGGATACCGAGTATGTGTGTGTGGATATATTTCTTCTGTTTAATCAAAGTTAAAGTTTAAACGTGGAACGCATTCCAGCTTATGTTATTCATGTTGTTGTTTTTGTGTCCAATGAAGAGCCTCAGATGTTTCTATGCATCTCTATCACAAAAGTCGCAATGTCCTCTATCTTGGGTGTGTAAAGCTACTGCTCTGGGTCCATGTCAATTTTCTGCAAGGCTGCGGCCATTGCTGGGCATGAGAATATGTGGGTAGGTGTTAGTTTCACACCAGGACAGTTGTTACATGTTCTATAGGTTCTTGTGCCATCTGGATGTATTATCATTCTTTTATAGTGTTTTGTTCTGAGTCTTGTTATTGTTTTTGTAATTATTCTCTTAGAGTTTATTTCGCATATTTGATCTTTCCTTATCTTTTGTTGTATGATATTCATAATAGAGGCAACTGACTAATGGTGATGTCGTGTGGCGGGAATCCATCAGTGGAGACAATCCCTCAAAGCAAGTTAAAAACTAAACTGTTATCGGCCAGATAGAGGAAAAGAATAAGCCACAACACCAGCTTTGGCAAATTCAGACAAAATTCAATGTTTACACCACGGTTTCGGAATCAATACAGGATAAACATTGAAAAAAATGAATCTGCCAAAGAGGTACAGGTAATGCAAAATGGTAAGTCTGATCTTAAGCCAAATTACATTGTAAAATTTCGTGATGGGTGATTTTTATGTAAAAAAAAGCATTTCTCTTTTAATAAATATATTAAATTAATGTATACATTAGATACACCAATATAACTACATTTAAAAAAATGCTATAGCTACATCAGCTGTTCTTGATGCACTTATTTACATATTGACATTTCGGTGACTCCATGTCAACCTTCCTCAGCGTGGTGACATCAAATTGTCGGGAAGTTAAAAATAATTAAATCACGATCGGTTGATGCGGGTGTAGCTACATATATCTTTTTTTTTTTTTAACAAAAAAACTTTCAATTAGCAAATGATTTTTAAAAACTTAATTACATTTATTTGTGTGTTTATATATCAGGTATTTTATTTGCATATATTGAATTCTAGTTTACTACCTCACAAAATTGGCTTCTGCTCGGAAATTTCAAACTCGGATTTCTCCCCCAATCTAAACAACCATTGCATCAACAATGGACATAGAAAGTGGTGTAATGTAGAATATTGCCAGCGTGTAACACTTCATAATTTTATCTTTTCTTCTAAGAAGAGAATACTTCAGGATAAGCTAAAAGATAAACGTCTTATCTCGTGTTCTCAAGTGGCCATTGCACCGTCTGAAAGGCTTAGCTTTATGGCTCGGAGTCGTTTGGAAAGAAATACAAAGGTCAAGAGAAGGTCAATTTTCACAATGGCATAAAGGCTTAACAATTTAAGTGGCCTTTTTTTCTTATTTCTTTCTTTCAATCTTGTTTGATAAAAATCAATCATAGGCTCATATAACTTGGATCCTTTCTCTAAAACAATGAAGAAAAATTTCGTAATTCACCAAATATCTCTGAATTGCGTGAGGTGCAATTTGACTTTTGACCTGCACCTTAAATTTTGCTTGTCTCATACCTCTTAGGCCCTTTCTGGGTTCTTAACGCGTGTTTTTTAAACTTTATTTTTTTACGATCATTGCAGAGATCTCCTTTAATACTATATTATATCTCTTATATACAGTAGAACCTCCCTTTAGCGGACACCTCTCTACAAAGGACAGTTTTCATTTGCAAAATTACCATTTTTTACAATTTAGCAACTCTCCGGTAAGAGGACACCTTTCCCTAAAGAACACTTTGACTCTGCAATTAGGTGTCCTTTACAGGGAAATAGTTCTACTGTATTTCTAATACATTTTATTAAATAAATTACATTATCATCGTCTATTATCCTTCAATGAATACTTAAAGATTTTCAATGATTATCTAAATCTTATCAAATAACCCTTCTCTTTGCAGTAGTCAAATGTATTTTAATCAATTATTTAATTTTAATTAATTAATTAATTACATTATCATCGTCTATTATCCTTCAATGAATACTAAAAAATGTTCAATGATTAGCTAAATCTACCAAATAAACCTTCTCTTTGTGTAGTGGTCAAATGTTTTTAAATCAAAACAATATTTCAAAAACAATTTTCAATCTCTATTAATATAGTGTATATATTAATTTTTAATAATAATTTATTAATATTTTTTTTCAATAAAAAGCTATTTTTGAAAAGTTTTTACCTAACTATTCTTTTTTACCTAATACCGAATTTTTTTTATAGCTTTCACAATTAAATTCGATTGATGTAAATTCAAATAAAAATAAACCTTATATGTTATCAAATTTTAAGGTTTTAGAGAGGGAAATATAGTTTAATAAACTATTTTTATAATTCTATAAAGAGATATATTAAGCCTATCCATGGTAAATTGTATATACATATAAAAAATTGCATATGCAAAAAAGATTAAAAATAAAGAAGAATGAATGTTATGCATTTAAAAAATGTTTTGAAAGACATATTCTGACTTTAATTCGACGTTTAGTTGATATTTACTCCGATAGATGGCCCTCTGCCATCTTTAAATGCTCATTTGAGCGGTCAGAACATGTCTTTTTCATCATAATACATTGCATATGTTGGTTTTAATAAAATATTTATTTTTCCAAATATATTTTATGAGGCTACTTTCGTTTATTTTAACACGTTTTTTTTTTACTTCGATTTTTACCTATATTAACGTGTGAAAATTTTTAATAGATATTGAAATATGCATTTAAAAAAATTCACATATTTACATAGATGTGAACAGACCTTGGTGATAAAAGTGACTAGTAAATTGTGATCCATAGCGTGATTCAATTTCCCCGAAATGCCTTTTTAAATATGCTTCTGACAGCGTCTTCTGTACATTACTATCTGTCTGTATTAGTTCTGTTCGGATTTTACTAATTGTAATAAAATACAATATTTATAAATTTAATTGCCATCTAATAAAATTTGTAACAATAAAATTTTGGCAATGTGTTTCTTTTCGCATATATCGTCAAATAACGTACAATATTTGAGTTCACTTTTAGCGGTATTGTCTGGTCTCGCCGATTTGACACCGTGCAAATATGTATAGTTGATTTTATGCAAATTTCTATTTTCTATGCAAATTTTCCTCAGCTAAAAAAAAAAATGTTTGCATTCAAACTAGTGTAATATCATTTTACGATGGTATGCAATATGGATCATGATCAAGAAAATTTACATATGTCGATATTGGACAAAAACACGTACAGCAACACGATTCTTTTTCTATTAAAATTTTCCTTCACATATATAAAAACGTAGCTTTTTTTCGAGTACCTGGTTCTTTATCAGGTGTTTGTAACGTCTCGTGAAGAATTCTGTGCTTGGAAGTTTACCTTTTTTATTTGAAAAGACAATTTAATAAAAGAGTCGCTGTTTGTGTTTGGTCAAATGGCGATATAAGGTGTAATAACAAGATTTCCCAGACAAACACAGCCAAAGTTGTCTGCCGAGCACTGCGACGGAGGACCAGGTGTGGAGCACCATCAGCTGATAGCTGGTTGTTTACCGCCTTGTCAGGTACTGGCGGCCAGATAACCCGTGTCATTCTCTTGACATTGTTGGAACTTCTCTGTCTCCTTTGGCTTAATTGTTAGATTTTGTTAGTGTCATTCTCTTGACATTGTTGGAATTTTCTACCATATTTGGTTTAATTGTTAAATTTTGCCTGATTCCCCTTCCCCTGCCATTATTGGAACGTTTATACTATCTTTGGCTTAATTGTTGGATTTTGTTAGTGCCATTCTATTGACATTGTTCGAACTTCTCTGCCTCCTTTGGCTTAATTGTTGAATATTATTAGTGCCATTATATTGCCATTGTTGTATTTTCTGCCATATTTGGTTTAATTGTTAACTTTTGCCTGATTCTCTCTTTCTTCCTGCCATTATTGGAACATTTATGCTATTTTTGGTTTAATTGTTAAATTTTACAAAGTGTCAAATTTTCTTGCCATTGTTGGGGAACTTTTCTGCCTTCTTTGTTTTAATTGTTGGATTTTGCTAAGTGCGATTCTCTTTACATTGTTGGGATTTTTCTGCCATCTTTGGCTTAATTGTTGGATTTGTTCAGATTCTTTCTCTCCTAACCATTGTTGGAACTTTTCTGCCATATTTGGTTTAATTGTTAGATTTTGCTCCAGATTCTTTATCCTGCCGTCAAATATTTTGACGAGTAACTTCACTCACATTTAAAAAAAAAAACATTTTTTTACCAACTTAGACACTATCTACCCAGTTCCCCCCAACCAAGTCATTAAAAAAAAGAAATCCAAATGACTTTACAATGAATGATAAAAAAAAATTTAACGAGAAAATAATTATCCTATTGGGGGAGAGGCATGATTGAGAAAAAACAAGTTTTTTGTGTCTCTCTCTCTCTCTCTATGGATTTATTCACGATAAGACCCACGCCATATGCATATAAAGGAAAAAAGAATTATTTTATCGTGATTTTAAAGATTCAAGATGATGTGTTGGAAGGAATATAAAATGTTGCGGAGTACTGTGCTCGATTTCTGAAATGGTGAACAGATGGCACGCATAATTTTACATCTATTTTGTAACGAGATTCGTTTTTATCTTTGTCTATGCAACTTTTTCCTTCAATATGGCGACTGTATCGATTGACAGGTATCTCAATAAAACGAAATATACAGGTTATATGTAAATATAATTCAAACACTAACCTGCGTGAGGAGATAGTGACCAAATAACACATATATCTCGACTAATAGTTTTAAAAATATATAATTATTTTTCACACATTTTTTTCAATTATATCAGTATAATTTTCACAACAATTATAAATTCAAATATGACACGGCCTGGCTCAATTTAGTGGTGAACCCTTCCACCAGTTTCACTAGTTTAACGATTTGTTTAAGAAGAAGAAAAAATTCAGTGAAATATCTAAATAATAGTTTTTGACCAAAGATGAAAATGTAAAATTGTTGGACATTGTATGTTTTAGAATGTTATTGTTATAATGTTTTGCTTTTTTAAAGCGATAAATATGTTTGTTTTTGTGTGTAATCGCTAAAAAATAATAATAATAAAAATATTTTAAAACTAAATTTAAATAAAAGCGTATATAGACACAGTTCTATCCATAATAGTAAATATTCTAATAAAACTTTGCTTTAAAAAATAAATGAAATGCTTAAGAAAGGGAGGAAGGATTCTTGTTTACTTCTTGCATCCAAGATGAACAACCTCCAAGGTCATGTTTGTTAATGTCTTTGTTTCACATAGACAAGGCCAGTTTTTTATTCCTCAAGTCAAAATGCAAGCTCGTAAACTATGATCTTTTAAACAAAGGAAGTAAGGATGGAATAATAATTTTAAAAAACACGATGATTTAAATTCTTCACAATTTTTTTTTTGTCGAACTTCTTTTCACATATATAGACATGTGGGTGCACTTACAGTAAAAGCAGTCGCCTACTTCTATCCACCATGATTTTCATGGCCTGTACCACGTGTACTAGGGATAATTGTAAGAAAAAAAGGATGTCATTGTTGAGGTTGGGAGTATGGGCAGAATATGGGGATGTTTTGAACAAAGTGGTGTTCCCATTTCTACTGAATAGAAGATCGTCGAGATGGAAATCTAGATGGGTCATTCTTTCTTTTCTCGATTTTTTTCTCTTTTTGTGTTGATATCAACATCTTCAAGATCTAAAGTAGACGAAATAACGCATTAAGGCCTCACGTTCTGCTCTCTTGAAACCCCTACTGTAACTTACCTACATCACTGTGTAAAAATGGATATTTTGGAATAAGTTCTGTATTTTGTATAAGTTGTATTCAATTGTCCCAATATCCACACCTATGTCTTTTTACTATATTCATAAAGGACATTTATTATATTATGATACATTAGCGGGCAATCTGTTATGAAAAAAATTAGAAACTATTATAGACGCGTATGATTATTTTTAAAATAAAACAATTTCTACTGCCCTTACTGCAATGGAAAAATTAATTATAATTATTTTTTACTTATCCCAAGAACACGTGGTACAGGCCATGATAATCATGTTGGGTAGTTAGCGACTGTCTTTTACTTGTAAGTACACCACATGTCTACATATGTAGGACGCAGTTGGACTTTTGCACTCACAAGTGTATCAGAGGCCTGTTTAGTTACTTGCATTCACTGGCGGGGGTGTGTAATAAATGATGCCAAACGTCTAAAATATTTAAATGCGGGCGCATTTACATTTGGTATATATAATAGCTTATACATTCATTTAAAAAATGTTGTGATAGTTCATTTCTAGATGAACTTTACAATCATTTATTAAAACTCGTATTATTTGTTTAATTTGCATAATTTGACAGTTATATATGCAAATAAGGTATGCAGAAGAGAAAGTTCTCTCTGTGGAATTCTAAGACCTTCCAAAAAATGTTATTGCTGGTTTTTTAATTTGCATAATTTGATAGTTATATATGCAAATAAGGTATGCAGAAGAAAAAGTTCTCTCTGTGGAATTCTAAGACCTTCCAAAAAATGTTATTGCTGGTTTTTTAATTTGCATAATTTGATAGTTATATGTGCAAATAAGGTATGCATAAGAGAAAGTTGTCTCTGAGGAATTCTAAGACCTGCCATTGGTGGATTCCACGATCCAATCCAAAGTAATTATAGTTGTTTTTCATTGGTTGCCAAGCTGACCTATCTCTTACCTTAATGGATTGTTGACCTGATATCCCTGACTCTTTTAATTTGGCAAATACTTCCTTGGCAACGCTGTTTTTTTAATCACAGAAGGTATAAAAATATGTTTAATGTGGTCAAACTTCGAAATTTTTTGGCGTTTTATGATATTGTAGTTATTACCATATATTTTCTTTATATTCTCCGGTCTACCTTATATATGACTATATTTTGTTATAAATCAATCTATATATATATATATTTTTTTTTTGTTCTCTGTCTCTCGCTTAGATACTTCATGATCTTTTGGAAAATATTTCAAATTGAGTAGCGAAATTTTCATCACATCAAAATTCTTATATACAATATATATACACTCAAAGTGGGCATCTATCCCTTTAAAATGCGTAAAAACAATGCATATCCCAATCCTCTCTGCACTTAAAGGTAGAGGTAGCTCCTTTGTGGTAAACGAATACCATCTTCCCGCACTATAATATCAATAAAATCGAAGAGTAGAAATTCGGAAATTCTCTCAAATGACTAAAAAGGCATATGCAAACCGCCTAAATAAGCATTTTTATATGGCAAAGTGCCATCTAGCGGAATAAATTTCAACTGATACACCTAATTTAGGTTTTTTTTTTTCAGACCATTATATATAGGTTACCAATTATCTGGAATAAACCTAAATCAACATTTAGTTCATATTTATTCCGAGAGATGGTGCTTTGCCATCTGCAATGCTCAGTTGAACGTTAAATATATGCCTTTTTAGTATTATTTATAGATAATTTATAATATAAATATATCATATTCTCCTTTTACCATCGTAAACCAAATTAAAAATGTATAAAAATAAAAGTGACATTTAGCTATATATTAGCTACATACTGGCAATATGTAATTATGATTTCAAAGACTCGTGTTTGGCTTATGTAAAAATAACATTTGTTTACATAGTAATAATAATGTTAAGGAAATCGTTTGAGTTACATCGTTAGTAAAGAGAGAGAGAGAGAAAAAAAAAGGAAGAACTCAAATATTTCAACAATTAATTAGTATCAAAAGATATTTTTAATAACGCAGCCGAACAATGAACTCTGAACTGTTTCCCAACATCCTCACGTAATATAGTTGTCATTATTACATCGTTATTTCTACTGAATCATCATACTCTGTTGCATACTTACGCCATGTCGTCTGCATATATAAAACCTTTTGTCTTGTGTTTCTAGAAATTTCTTAACGCTGGGTATCACCTTTTAAGGCAAGGTCATGAACTTTAATATTAGTTTCTTTGCTTAAATTATTTAAACTATCAGAGTGTCAAAAAATGTTTCTCATTTCCAAATAATGTTGTGAATTTTCAAATTAAACATTATTTTTGGTTATCCTGAAGATAGGTTGTCTGGCCGACATTCATAGTTCTGTGAGACACTTCGGCCATATGTATATAAATTAAAAAAAAAAAACTCTAACTGGCCGAAGTGTATATTTTTCACAGAATTATTTTTGGTGTATAAGTATTTTTAAGGAGTGGAAACAAACACCTAAAAAGTTGGAACTAATTGTAAATCCCGATAGATCTCTCTATTAATTGCTCATCCTTAATGAATAAAAAAAAAAGCGAAATTCTATCTTTCCACTTCTTTGATAATATTTCAGCCTTATTATAGCAAAAACATAATCGTCTTATAACCTTATAAATTTACACAATGGTGTAGCCTAAGGATGCATAGAAGAATTTTTTTCAAATATTTATTTCACAGAGTAAATTTTTCCACGCGAACAATCTAGCACCAGTGTCTTATCTTCTCAAGGTTAGAAGGATGGCCATAAATTCCAGGAAATGGCGTCACACGTGATAAGTCATTTACAGTTAGGCCTGTCTTATGGCAGGTTGGTAAACATCTAAGTACAAATATATCCGCTATGCAAATTTAATACCATTGGAATATGATGGGTATAACTTCTTCGTTCATATTCGGCTTCAAGCAAACTGATTAAGCTGCTCTAATTGTCCCCGCGTGTATAACACAGTGTTATTAAATCCCTACAAAGAGTTTCGATGTAGATTTTTTTGAGTTACTCTTCGTTCTAATAAAATATTCACCGCATTCGATTACTCTGGACCATATATACCCGGCCATTCTTGCAGCTTTCTAGATGGCAGACATCAATCCAGAAGAGGACATCCATACAGACAAGGCACCTCGGTTGACCGTTATTGTGATCAGGATGCCGATCTGATCTGCTCTCCATGGACAAGACACCACATTATATTGATATCTACCCATCGCTTTATTTAAGAAATGCTGTACAACAGGAATTGTTGAATTTGATATAGCTAACGGATAGACTAGATCAGGGGTCGGGGGGGCAAACTGCGGCTAGAAAGCTACATACGGCTCTTTGGATGTGAAACTCTTTATATAGTTCCATATGTAAATATTATTTATGTGAGTACTATTTATTGTTGGCAAGAAAAAAATTGTGTGTCTCTTTTAAAAAACTTTGAAATTTTGTACATTTTAATTTTTGACTCTTCCTACTCAAAAGTTTGTCGACTCCCTGGCCTAGATGAGTGTATTTAGTACAGGGCATTCCTTACTAGCTTTCTGCAAAATTTCCTTTCTTAGTTTTAAAGAATATTTTTCTCCTCTTTAAATCGCAAAGATAATGTGTTTACATATATTTTAAAGACTTCCACCCGTTTCTACCATAGCTTCAGTAAAATTCCAATCGTATTTTGACAAGCGCCGTCAAGATTAGTAGAAGCTATAGGATTGAGGTTAATTCTGGAACTTTCCGCTTCAGCGACTTGTCAAAAGGTGGCCTCCACTGTCATCCATTGATGTCAACCTTGTTGATCTCTTGAAGGACGTTGATTAAACCCCAAACGACTCTTCGTTAGTCTGTTTGTCTCCTTCGTCAAATGTAATCATTAGCTTCTTATTTTTTTAAGTTCTTTTTTTACACCTTTCCGTATAGATGGTAGTTCTTAGAGTAACTGGCCTTGATGGATTGACGGTTATGACTGCTTGTACTGTAAAGTGCACTGCATGTATATACATGTAGTATAAGCCATGATAATCATGGTGGATAGAGGGATGTAACTTGCTTGTACTGTAAGTGCACCACATGTCTACACATTTAGTATATGTAATTGTACTTATTGTGGATGGAAGGCTGCGATTACATGTGCTGTAAAAGTACGCCAATATATGTTTACACATGTAGTATAAGCCCAAGGTAATAAGACCAAATCCAAATAAATAAATAAAAAGTCGGTAACAGCGTTGTTACCATCTACAGACAAAAGTACTGAATGATACTGTTACCGAAACGTCACCAACTATTTATTTATTTGGATTTGGTCTTATTACCTTGTGTTTATAATCTATAATACAAATTGTGCCTTATCAGTAGTAGCATAAGCCATGATAATCATGGTGGAGAGAGGTATATGACTGCTTGTACTGTAATTACGACATATATATATACATATCTAGTATAAATCGTGTTAATTTCGTGTTAGATAGGGTCCTTCGACACAACTACTTGTTTATTAAAAATGATCTTAACCATTTAAAAAATATAAATTTGTATTTTAAAATCTAGAACCCCTGATATCTCAAAAAGTAAATCTATCCACATAAGAGAGAAAGATTGCTATCAAATGACCTTCAAGAAAGCCAGTCTAGAGTTAAGATCACCTTGAAAGATAGACAGAGACATAAAGAAATGACCCAGATGTCGATCAAAGATTTTTTATAAAAAAAACGATTCGTGGGCAGATGACTTCCAGGAAGAGCTTCTTTGCCGTTAGCTGACCATTGTCCATTGGCAGCCATCCTTGATGAGGTCAGGTACCTCTGAATATTCACACCATCTCCCAACCGTCTTCTTTATTCCAACTTCTTTTATCACTTTTTTTTATTGTCCATTCATACAATAGCTCCTTTTTATCTAACTTCTCGGTGTCAATTTTGATTAAAATGTTGGAAATTTGTTATTTGACCAAGAAGCAATCAACGCGTGAACTATTAATTTAGGGTAAGACATTTCTTCTTGTGTGAGTGTGTGTTGTTGTTGTTGTTGTTTCTTATCCTATTGTGTAAAGATGACACAAATTCTAACAATAAGGTACACATAATTTGGATTTTATAGATTTATAAATACAAGGTAATAAGACTAAATTAATTATTTATTTGGATTTGGTCTTATTACCTTGTGTTTAAATTCATAATTGCAGTCGAACTTGAATAATTCAAAGCAGAAGAGATCGCAAAAAAAAAATCGAATTATCCGAAAATTCGAATTAGAAACGTTTTGATTAAAAGGCGCAAAAGTCTAGGGACCAAGATAAATATTCAAATTGAAGACGTTTTTTCAATCAAAAAGACGTTCGAATTATCCTAGTTCTACTGTATATAAATCAGTATAATTCTAATAAGTTTATTTTTCAAGTTTAAAATGATCATATGGCCTGATGAAGAGCTGACACTTGAAAGCTTGTGAAGCAAGAAAATGATTATTCTTTGAGTGTGAAAACTTGTAAAAAAATAGGAACTTACCCTCTATTATTAATTTGTTTATTTTTATTTGTCATCTGTATTTGCATAAGTTGAATCTGTTTAGAACGATGTATGTAAATTAGATGATTCTTTTGTTGCCTTAAATACAAGGTAATTAACTCGTTTCTCTCTCTATATCTAAACATGTTTAAAGTTTAATAAATTAATTTTATAAATATGAGAGTTGTCTTCAAAAATAATCCAACAGCTTGCCATTTTAACTTTAAAAAGAAATTTATTGCAATTATGCTTATTCATATATTGTGTTTCTACTTTGTCAATTATTTCAGAAGCATCATTATACAAATATTTTTAAAAAAAGGAATAAAGGCAGTGGAGGATTCAAGTTGCTTTTGTGGTATTGAGGAACAAACCTCAAGACATCTACTGATCGATTGCCCAGCATTTCAAGATTATAGAATGAAGAATGAACTAGTTGTTTGTGAACTTAACGATTTGATTTCCGATAAAAAATCATATTTAAAGTTCAATTAATTTTGTAAATACATTCTAAACTTTCTGCAAAATCTGGATCTCTAATGTTTTCATGCATTGAATAATGTAAATAACTTGTGTAAATAAACTTTTTTCCTTGTTTGGTGCAAGTATCCCTTGCGGGATATAGCGCTTTGGAAATAAAATAATTGATAAAATCATTATACAAATTCAAATGAATCCATGCTCCTAAAGCTGTTTGAATGATAAGCAATGGCCTCTACCAAAGATCCTGCATTTCTTTTTAATATAACATATTTAATTAAAAAGGCATATATTGGATCAAAATATCATTTATTTTACCAATATTTCAGTTGGCTGAACGCCAACCTTTTATCAAGGTGTTATAACATATTTAATGTGTGTCAACAACAAACTCAGCGCCACATAACGTCAACATATAACATATAGCTGTACAAATTTTCGAAACATTTTATCGTTTTTTTCTAAGGGTATTTAACTTTCAGCTACGAAAAAATTAGATGGTATTAAACAAATAAATTATTTACATCCTAAAGTTATATTGATAGTTTTATTGATCCTTAGTCAATATATATCTGGATAATTATCATACTATGTTTTATATATTATAATTTATTTAGACACACTTTAAAATGTTAGAACACCTTGATAAAGGTTGGCGTTCAGCCAACTGAAATATTGGTAAAATAAATGATATTTTGATCCAATATATGCCTTTTTAATTAATGATTTATTTATGGATTGCTCTATTTTCAAAAATATTATTAAATATTTATGTAAACTTATGCGACAAAATAAAGCAAAAGATATGTTTACTTCTATCTGTAAAAGGAGGTCATTTCCTATAATCATTCAGACGAACACCTGTTAATGGAGATTTATCTAGATATACCAGACGATATTTTATTTTATCGAATACGAAAGAAATATTTTGTGAGGCAATAGCGTCATTGTAAAAAAAAAGGATGTTTTAAAAAATTATCAGTTCATTTTACTCTAAGCTTTCGGGACATCCTTTTTTTTTTTTAAGAAAAATATATTGAAACATAAAATAAATAAATTTATTAAAAAGTATTTATTTATCTTACTTTATTTTATATTTATGAAAATAATATTTTTTCGAAAACTTAAAAAAAAAGTAGACTAAAAAAAGAAGGTTAATAATTTACATATAAAAAATCTGGGGGAATTAAAAATATTGCAGGTTTGAAATACTCAAAAAATAAATCATTGGCTAAAATATCATTTTTTTAAATTCAAATATTTGTGAAGTGGATGTTAAAAGGGGGGGGAAATACATTATTTTGGATAATTTCTAAAGTTATGTGTACAAAAAAAAAAAAAAATTTAATCTTCTAGCTAGAGCATAAATGAATTATTATCATTATATTTTATACATTTGTAACATTATGAGGTAAATTTTATTTTAATACGTTTCTTTATTATACAAAATATAGAGTTTTTGTATAATAAATAAATAAACACATAATTTTACAAACCGCACACATTTTTCAATTAATAATTATTTTAAATTAGTAATTTTTTTACCTACCTTATATATGCAGACGTATATTTAAATATATATTTTCCATTTAAAACAAATATCTTTCGTCATATTTAATAGTCACATACTTAAAATAATTAGAGAAACATTTAGATTTCTATATATTTTTTTCTATATAGATAATTAAATATATATTAGATTTTAAAAATGTTTTAGTTTTTAATATTTAGATTGATATATTGAACGCAAGCCTTTAATAAATACAAACAACATATTTGTTTTGTATAAGTGATGCCAGCGCCATATAGTGTAATACTTTTTTTCATAATAATACTTTTTATATTTTGAATTTTTCTATTATTTTTGTGTATATGTTTTTAACTTTTAATTAGATAATTTTAATTTATATTTAGAAATTTTTCATTTTAATTGTCTAAATCAAAATGAAAAGTGTCTAAATTAAAATTGAAAATGTCTAAATATAAATGAAAAATGTCTAAATTAAAATGAAAAATGTCTAAATATAAATTAAATTTGTCTAATTAAAAGTTAAAAACCTATATGTAAAGTAAACCAATTTTAAATTTAACGTATTACACTATGTGTGGTGCTGAACTCACTTATACAAAATAAATTTATACCTTTCAGACAAAATTTATTTATAACTTAATAAAGGTTGACATTTAGCCAACAGAAATATTGGTAAGTAAAATAATTTTATGATCCAAAAAAATATACGCCTTTCATCATCTAAAAATATATATTTGAATAACCATTATTTTTTATAGCTTGCAGACGAGCATTATTAAAAAACTATATATAAATGTCAAAAATATTATGATATTATTATTTTAAAAATAAATAAAAGTCAAATTTTCTACAATAAAATTTCATTACATAGATGTTTTGTATATTACTTCACACGATTAACTTTTAAATCCATAAACATTTTTTAAAATAACTTTTGTAATTTAAAGTTGTACTTTCTTTTTAAATCCCAGAAGACAAAGATGTGACTAGATTAATTGGCGCGCAAATAGGGAAACTCAGACGACCTCTAAAAGTATCGGCTGCTTTGTTTAGGGTCACTCAAATATTTGCCCATCGTTATCGTATGGCAAATATTTTGCACTTCTTCTTATCGTCCCATTATTTTATCGTTTGGTTGACTCATATTTCTGCAAAGTTCAAAAGAAATGACCCTACCTTTCTTTTGTCATTTTTTACACTCGTAGACTTTTTTTCTGAAATATTATTTTTTAAATTATAATTTTAATCTCTAATGTAACATTATTTTATACAAAATAATATCATACCAGTCTGATACATTTTGTTGGAGAAAAGTGCAAATCAATCACCAACAAATTCTAAAATAAACTAGTCACACATTTCACAAAATTTTTTTTATCAATTCCCCATTCCATATACTTTATAAAGAATGTATTTGTAAATGATGTAGAAGCCCTGTTTCTCGTCCCTTCTTCTGTAGGACCAGTGATTTCGTCCACTCAATTTCCCAACTGGAAAACTTAGAGCATTGAGGTATATAATATAATATAATGCGGCTTGTGATTGTAAAACGACATTTGAAAACCATCCCGCATGTGTTTCTTTTCAATGAAAAATCTAAACTTATTTCAAGGAGAAATAATCGTTATTTCTCCTTGAAATAAGTTTAGATTTTTCGTTGAAAAGAAACACATGCGGGATGGTTTTGAAATGTCATTGAGGTATATCTTTGTTCGATTGAGTTTTTATTCCTTGCCCTTGTTATATATGTAAATAAAGTCTATTGTATATAACACGCACAAATTTTCGACCAAAAAGGAAATATAGATTGACACATATACATCATTTACTTATTTTAATTTAAAGCGCTATGTCCCCCTAGGGACACTTGAGCTGTCATACATGTATGCCTATACATTTGTCTATTCCTATATTGTTTAGAGAATAGTCATATTATATTAACAAGGAGAAAGAGTGAAAAAAAAACCGAGAAAAGAGAACTGTGTACAAAAGAAAGAAGTGTCTACATCACGAAAGACAAAAACATTCGTTTCCTAACACAAAAACTCCAATTTGCTAAAAATATTATAAATACATATATTTTATAATCATAGAAGCTATCTATGAAATTTTAATCGTGACAAAAAATACATTCCAAATTGCCCTATATATACCTCTTTAAGGCCACAATATTAAAATAAGAATAATAAAAGGCAAGCGTTTATTATTGTCAAATTATAGGCTTTGATATATCATTATAATATCAGTGACGCCATTTCATTGAAAATTACAGGGTGACCAGCCTGAATAGAGCGAAAAAATATGGAGCGATGTACAAATTGCCTTGTAGAGTTATAGAAGTGATAGATAAAAAATAAATTGAAGAAATATTGATATGTTTGATCGATAATCAATCAATTATGAAAAATATTGATTATATTTCTTTATTTCGACTTAGAGCGCTATGTCCCCCTAGGGACACTTGCACTTTAAACATAAACAAAAATTTTGAAAGAAAAGAAAGATATTTTAAATATGTACAGAATTAGTATGCAAGTTAGTTAGTTAGATGAAAAGATTAAAAAAAATATATTTATATACGATCGTATATCAACACAATTGATATATGTACAAAGGGTTGGTATGCAAATTTAGTTAAATGCAATCAAATTGTAAAGTATTGTTTGTATTCGAGAAAAGCAATTTACAGATTAAAAGGAGTTTTAAGGAATATTTTAGAATGAAAATATGCTAGATATTAGAGAATTATTCAATTAAAACAAAACTAAAAGAATTAATTTCTAAATAAAAGCGTTCCAATCGAATTTAGTAGTATTTTTTTTATATAAAATTCTCATTTTCAATCATATTGATTATATTGGTGAGTGTAATTTCAACAAATAATTTTTGTCATGGTGCCTGCCTATATGGATATTGTTATTCTAGTGTTGTCGAATCAAACCAGAACACTAAAACAAGATGTCCTTGTACACTTTAGACCTATTTGGTTCTATACCTATTTAAGTATAATTACTTTTCTAATTGTAACTTGACCTTAACAAGATACCCGTGCTTGTCTTTAAGAAATGAATGGTGATTTCTTAATTTTACAACACGCAAAAATAATACGCTTTATTTTCTCAGAATTTTCAATGAGCGAGTCGGAAAGCGATATTTTATAAGCAATAAAAAATCAAATACTCGTATATCACTTAATAATTTTATTCATCTAAAACGGTGAAATTTTAAAAGAAAAAAAAAAATTTCACGCAGAAAAAAAAAAACCCGAACATTTCAGTCTTTGCGTTTTTAATTTCAACTTCGTTTCAATATTTTTTTACTGCGTTTTAAATTTGAATCTTGATTATAGAGTTCGTTTAAGCCTATCTCGTCTATTATTATTTATTTATTTTTTTGTATGAAAAAAGGTATTTTTCCCTGAAAACCTTCATGGTCGTTCCTCTTTTCCTGTATCACTCTTCTTATGTAAATCTCAAGGCCAGAACCAAACCATCCCATGAAGAGCCTCTCACAACATGGCGCATGTCTGTACCCCCCATTTCCTTTCTGCTACCGTTCTTGGCAGGGAATAGCCAGTTTTAGCAGCCTTCCTCCTAACCTCTTACACAAGGTAATAAGACCAAATCCAAATAAATAGTGTGTGACGTTTCGATAACATTGTTGTTACCAACATCAGACTAAAGTACTTTTTTTTTACTTATCCTTTTATTAGTCTAAATTAGACAAGATCTCTTGGAGGTCGTGCTCATAAAGAAGTTCAAGAACTCTTCTTGGTTCTCTGTACAGGGATCCTTTGTCCTTTCCAGACAAAAGTACTGAATACAAATACTTCAAGTAGTCTTCTGTATCAGTATTTTTTGTCTGTGATGATGGTACGAACCGTCACACACTATTTATTTATTTGGATTTGGTCTTATTACCTTGTGTTTATAATCTATAACACAAATTGTACTTTACCATTCCCAACCTCTTCTTTGGTGATTCTTGCCAGTCTGATTTTATATTCAGCGGTCTTCGGTAATATCAGTTTTCAAATATATACAGTCTTCTTTGAATTTTCATACTTTAAGTTTCACAAGAACACAGCCAAACTGTCCACATAGAGTTAGGGGATGCAAGAGAAATATGCCTATATCATCTGTTGCTCGGGTCGCTTGACTGAGCTAAATTTCTCTCTGTCCACATATAGAAATTCCAAAATCTCATCTTGAGACATTTGAACACTTTTATTGACATCTTGTCAATTAGGCTTTACATATAAATGAAGAAAAATGGGAATATATACAATGAATTATGAATGAGGGAGACTCCGCCATCTTGAAAGAGTCCTCCTCCAGACCAGGAGGGGGTCTTCTTGCACCCCCCGCAACTCCAGGGCGAGGAAGTGCCTATATAAACGCGCCTTTGCAGACGCGAGGATGGCCAGGGCGTCGTCCTCATCTTGAGAGAACCGCATCTTTTTATGTTTCTTCACAAGAGATACACCATTTATACACATTGAAATTTTAAAAAATAATAAAAAGAAACTTCCTTTCTCCCTCTTATTTTCAATTAGATGACGTAAGCTTGAAAATGAAACCAAAAGATCCCTGGATAGTGATGGCAGACGAAAAGAGAGTTACCGGAAGTGGTTGTAAACAGACGATTACGTATATCCGGTGCACGATAACGTAGGCTGCCAGGTCACGTGACGATGTAAGACAAAAGGACAAAAGGATTTGGCGGCCGCCACGGGGAACAATGAACAAAGTAGCTCTGCTCACAACATGTGCACTACCTGGATTGGACATGTAGGCTTGGATGGTGTAACTTGGGCCGTAGGCGATGATACCTGGGCCGTAGATGAAGATATTTGGGACGTTGAAAAAGTTGGTTGAAACGTAGGAGGACGGATGCTTTGAGGAACGTTGAGGAAGATGCTTGGATGGTTGAAGAAGTGCTTGGAACGTTGAGGATGATGCTTGGGACGTTGAGGAAGATGCTTGGATGGTTGAGTAAGATGCTTCGAACGTTGAAGAAGATGCTTGGATGGTTGAAGAAGAAGCTTGGATCGTTGAGAAAGATGCTTGGGACGTTGAGGAAGATGATTGGATCGTTGAAGAAGATGCTTGAAACGTTGAGGAAGATTCTTGGATCGTTGAAGAAGATTCTTGGATCGTTGAGGAAGATGCTTGGAACGTTGAAGAAGATGCTTGAAACGTTGAGGATGATGCTTGAAACGTTGAGGAAGATGCTTGGAACGTTGCCTATAATGTTAAGGAAAATATGCTTAAAACGTTGAGGAGAATATGCTTGGATGGTTGAGGAAGATGCTTGGGACGTTGAGGAAGATGTTTGAAACGTTGAGGAAGATTCTTGGATCGTTGAGGAAGATGCTTGGGACGTTGAGGAAGATGCTTGGAACGTTGCCTATAATGTTAAGGAAAATATGCTTAAAACTTTGAGGGGAATATGCTTGAAATGTTGAGGAGAATATGCTTGGGTGGTTGAGGAAGATGCTTGAATGGTTGAGGAAGATGCTTGAATGGTTGAGGAAGATGCTTGAAACGTTGAGGAGAAGATGTTTAGAACGTTGAGGTAGATGCTTGGAACGTTGAGGAGATGATTGGGAACGTTGAAGAAGATGATTGGGACGTTGAAGAAGATGATTGGGACATTAAAGGAAAATGATTTTAACGCCAAGGGATATGCTCAGAACGTTGAAAAAGCTGTTTGGAATAACAGCACGAAGTTGTTTAGATTATAAAGCCATTTTATATACAAAAATGCTTCTAAATGAACATCTGATAACTAAAAAACTCTTGAAAGATAACATTTTGATGATCTTGTTAATAAAAAGTAAACCCTATATAGCTGTCTGAAAATTAAACCTTAAATACATCCTTCAAGATATTATCCATAATTAATTGGCCGTAAGAGCAAATAACATTAAATAAGAAAGCAGACGGTAGAATCCCGTGTTTGAATGTTAAAAAAAAACTAATTACTAATTAAAAATGTTAATTAAAAGATTACAAAAAAAGGAGTTTCTATTTAACCTTGATTAAGATTACCCCTCCCCACCTTACCACCTGGTGGAAGACACCTTGCCATACGAACTCCCCATCTTGTTGGTTCCCATCTTTTGCTATAAATTCTAGAAAGGCTTAGGAAGAACTATTCTTTTGTTTAAATGTTGATTCCAGTAGCAAGAAGTCCCTTCTTATAGCATATCCTATTAACAGTTATTTGTTCTAAACACAAGGTAATAAGACCAAATCCAAATAAATAAATAGTAACAGCGTTGTTACTATCTTCAGACAAAAGTACTGAATGTCTGAAGATGGTAACAACGCTGTTACCGAAACGGCACACACTATTTATTTGGATTTGGTCTTATTAGCTTGTGTTTATGATCTATAATCCAAATTGTGTTTTATCAGTTACTTGTTATCTAATTTAAAAATATATTTTTTATTAGAATACTTTATTATAATTTCTTGAAATAAAGATCCTTCGGCCAGTAAATCTTTTTAATACCTCGACGTTTCGACAAAAAGCTTTTGTCCTCGTCAGAAGCAAACAAATATGGTAATAAAAAGATTTACTGGCTGAAGTATCTTTATTTTTCAAGAACTATGAATGCCGCCGGCCAGGCAGCCTCTATATTTACAACTTCATTATAAGTTTATGTATCAGTTAAACCATCGCACAGATTTTCCTTTATCTCTAATCAACAACCCAAACAAAGTGTGAATAAAGGCTTCCTAGGAATTCATTGAGAATATAGGACAAGAGTATGTCCATACTATACGTTCAATTCTTTCTCTATATATCAATGGACACAGAGGTGATATTTCATTCTGACTAATTGTGAGGATTCTAAACTGAGAAACTATTTGAATCTATTAAATACTTTTTTTTATTTATCCCAAGTACATATATGCCTCTTAACGTTTAGTTTATTTTTGTTCCACTAGATGGCGCTCTTCCAGTGTATATTCAATATGAGGACTTTGAACTCAGTTTCTCTTAAGTTAAAAGACATTAACTATGGTTGTCTTATCAGCGTAGACACGGAATGTCTGCCATATAAAAATGTCTCATTCTGACACATTTGACCTTTGACCCCCAGTGTTATTTATGTCTTCCATATGCAACGGTTATGACCCTAATGACACACGAAGGAAATGGTAAAACTTTTTTATGATTTTTTTTTTGTACGTTGTCATTTAAAAAAGCCATCTTTCTTTCCCTTCCCTCTCTGCATACCTATTATTTCCTTGAACTTTTTTTTTTGTTTTTTTTTTTACGTGCTGTGCTGTTAAATCTTGTGATTTCTTTACAATTTCTTATTTAAAAAAATACAAAGAATGAATAAAGGTTTGTGGTTCTTTGAGATAAATATTCTTTTTGTCGTTTTTTTATCATATAAATCAAATATTAAAAAATTTTAAGGTTTTTTTTAAATATAATAATAGAAGATATACCAAAAGGTTTTTTGAAGTTAAAAAAAAAATCACAAAATGAAGGTTAAAAATTTTACTTTTGTTTTATTTTTCGATTTTTAAAAGCTTTTCAATTATAATGAATTGAAGCATTAAATCACAAATGTTTCTTTTAAACATAAAACAAACTTCTAACTGTCCTTACTGCAATTTTTAAAATATTGGGAGGGCTTGGCTCATCAGTGGTTAACCTTCCCAGCGGTTTCGCCAATTTAATCTACCAGAACGCGCTTCTTAGAGCTCTAATATTGTATTGGATTATTCTGCTTATATATGTTACACTGAAAGGTGGAATCTTAGAAATGGTATTTAAGCAAACTATGGACATAAGCTTTTAGGACAGTAAAATCACATATAAATACACCAATACCTCGCTTTGCGTCGTTTCGTTTTGCGTTTTTTTCGAAGTTGCGTCGCTGCTTAATTTTTACTGATTTTCACTGTGCGTCGTTAGATTTTCGAAGTTGCGTTGTTTTGGATTCGAGTCTTTAATTTTTTATTTTATTTTTTTCCTAAAATATGGCAACACCTTTGTTTTTGATTACGCCTTCACATATTTTCACTTTGCGTCGTGTTTTTTTGGAACGTAACCTCGACGCAAAGCGAGGTGTGGGTGTATATACATCGAGTAATGCTCTTCCTAAAACAATAAGGACAAAGTCAGTTAGGTATAAGTTAATATAACACACCATCTATATATAGGGAAAATGAAAGAATTAAAGCACGGATGTTCAAATATTTTCAATAATAAACTGTATTTACATATCTTTCAACACCAGTTTTGACTAACTCGGAATGTTTCTGTAGTATATTACCACGTGGAAAATTAGGGAAGACCAACTTCGGGATGAGGACAACAATTTATTTAAGGCAAGAACAAACTATGAATGATAAACAAAAGATAAGAAAAAGAGGGAAGTATACAGAGTATAGGAAAATATAAACATGAAAAATAGCGATTGCTCGAAGCATATTATATATTTATAAATGTATGTAATTCTGCTGACCTCAAAGCTTATGTCCATAGTTCATCTAAAATACCCATTCCAACAGTCTATTAACAGTATCACTATAAAAGGAAGTTCCAAAAATGCAATATAACATCGGTATGGTAGATTAAACTGGCGAAACCGCTGGGAGAGTTCACCACTGATGAGCCAGGCCCTCCCATAATTTTTCCATTGCAGTAAGGGCAGTAGAAATTGTTTATTTTCAAAAAAGAATCTTATGCCTTTAAAATAATTTTGAATTTTGATGAAAAATAATACTCTGCTAATACAATATCTTTAGAAGTAATTGTCGAATAATACAAAACTCTCTAATAATTTAATAACCTTTTTAATATTTGATAAATGTTAATATTCAATTAATTCCTATTTTATAACAAAATTCATTGAAACATAAACTTGGAAGTCACTTTGTTATCATATTTTCCTTTATTTTAGTTTTTTATAAATATTTTGTCCAGTAGTTAACAACACAAGTCTTTTTATTAAAACATAACAAATACTCTTTTATGACTCCAAAAATATATATTTTTAAAAAGGTAAACAAAGGTAGAAAGTAACAATACTGTCACGTATAAAATTATGAAAGACAAACTTCAGGATGACACAGCAATTTATCTATGGCACAAGTACCAACTAAAATGTATGAAATATAAGAAAAGCAAATAAGGGAAATATACAAGCTATATAAATATCAAAAATAATAATCTGTTTATAGAATATTTCGATACAATATGTAAATAGGTAACCACTGTTATATACATAAGTCTTCTTCTTTCTTATCTCCACTCAATCATATCAGGGTATCAAGCTTGTAAAGCTTGAGACTTTTGATGGTGTCTGCTGGGAAAGAGTAGAGCTCATCAATGGATGAGTTTGACAACCATCATGACTGGGTGAAGTAAAATGCGTCTGCCTTTGTCATTAAGACTGGGAGCACTATTCATTGGCAGGCCGACTTAGCTCCAAAAGAAATGGCCACCTCTGACATGAGGAACAGACGCCATGTACAGCCGCTCCTGACATGGAGTACAAACAAAGTACGTAAGTCTTGGTGGGGAGATATAACAACTACTGTGGGTGTCTTCTGGTTATGTTCTTTTTTCATTGTTTAACGATATTCTCAGTTTTACTGCTGAACTGGTGTAGTACAAGTAGACAAAGCTCTTACAGCCACTGATTCAGATAGAAAAGGTTGTAAATTTCTGACTTGTTACGTTAATAGACATGTGAAAACTGTCTATTTTTGTCTATCTCCCTAAAACCAGGAACAATCAGAAATACAATAGAACATCCTATCTTTTGAATTTCATCTCCGCATAACTCGCGCTTAGTCCCCAAATAAAAACCTAACAGCCGTCAATAGTCAAAATGTCCCAAAAATAATTCACTGAATGAACGTTGACCTTATTTCTCTATTGTATCAATGACCATTAAGGGCTAGATCATTTTTATAGCCTCCTTCTTCCTGTATCGTCTGGTCTATCCTGATTGGCTGTTGAAGGTCATGGTTGACTTAAGAACGAGGACATTTTTAATTTAATTGGTCACTACCATAATGATGATCTCTATGGGTCCTACACTCCTAGAATAGCTAAAGTACCCTATGACCCTTCATGACCCTTTATCACTCACATATTTATATAATACTATGAAAATTTCGAAACTATTATAGACGCATATAAAATGAAAGGATTTAAAAACACGAATGTTTCTTTTATATATAATACAAACTTCTACTGTCCTTACTGCGATGAAAAAATATGTTGGGAGGGCTTAGCTCATCAATGGTGAACCCTCCCAGCCGTTTTGTCAATTTTATCCACCAGACCGCTTCTAAGAGCTCTAATACTGTATTGGACGATTCTGCTTATATACGCAGCACTGAAGGATGGAATCTCAGAAATGGTTTTCAAGAAAACTATGAACATAAGCTTATAGGACAGTTGAATTACATTTATTATAGACGCGTATGATTCTTTTAAAATACCGCTGTTATATTGCAATTTTTCGATCTCCTTTTATAGTGATATTGATGCTAGACTCTTGGAATGGGTATTTTATCTTATCATACTATATCATGACTAATTATGAGGGATTAATGGAGGAATGGTGTAAATTGTCGCTTTTCGATACCCCATGGTCCGGGATCAAACCCCGCATTGGACACTTTTTTTTTTTTTTCGGAAGATAAATTATTTCAATGATTTAGCTAGCGCGTCTAAAAGATTTGTCATCCATGGAGAACAAAGAAGGGAGTTAGGCTTAGTTTGTTTACCTATACAATTTTGTATTTGCATATTGTTGGCGTACCTTATAAAATCCTAACAATCATATGGCCTTTGGTGGAAGAATGGTCTAAACCGTTGGTTTTCGACCACTACGACCCGGGATTGAATTCCGAATTGGGCACTTTTTTTCTAATAAAAATTTAAAAAATGCTCCAATGGCCCCTGATTCTTTAAAAAGTCCAACCCCACCAGTGAGTACAAGTAACCAAATGGGTCTCTGGCACATTTGTAAGTGCAAAAGTCGAACTACTTTTCACATGTGTAGACATGTGGTGTACTTACAGTAAAAGCAGTCCTCAACTTCTACCCACCATGATTATCATGGCCTTTAACACGTGTACTAGGAGAATAATTAAAAAATAATAATAATAATACTGATTGTCAAAATTAGAAACTATTATAGACGCGTATGATTCTTTTTAAAAATAAAAAAAATAAGGCATTATAATACTGATTGTGAAAAAAAAAATTAATATAATTTCTCTCTCTCTCTCTCTCTTTGCTTATCCCTAGTACACGTGGTACAGGCCATGATAATCATGGTGGGTAGAAATTAGCGACTGCTTTTACTGTAAGTGCACCACATGTCTACACATGAGAAAAGTAACTCTCTCTTTCTAATATACATAACATTCAATATCTATTTATTTAACTAATACGTTCTGTGGAAGTCAATAATAAAAAAGATTTTATAGAATACTTTAAATTCAAGAAAGTTTAAAAAAAGACAGACTAAAAAAGGGAAGGTATTTCGGCACTACTGCCATCTTCAGGCTGCGGGAACACAACGACAGGGATGTAGGTAGGTAAGAGGATGTGACTAAACGTGGAATTCCAGATCTGCCAAGGCCGTCCGTGCGTAGCATCCATCTACTCTTGGTTGGCCCCCTTTGATCCTTGCTGGAATGTGCTAGATGTCTCTTTGGTTACCATCACACCCAAGTACCACACTACAGTACCTGGAAGTATCCATTTGTAAATAATATAATGGAAAATAAGACTTGTTTAGTTTTATGATTGCATATGCGCGCCATCTGTTATCAAAATTCGAAACTATTATTTTACTCTTGTACTTGAAGTATATTGTGAAAAAGCAAAACTAAACAATGAAAATTCGAAACTATTATAGACGCGTATGATTCTTTTTAAAATAATTTCTACTGCCCTTACTGCAATAGAAAAATTAATGGGAGGGCTTTATTCATCAGTGGTGAATCCTCCAAGCGGTTTCGTCAGTTTAATCTGCCATTTTAAAAGAATCATCCGCTTCTATAATAGTAACGAATTTTCATAACAGATGGCGCGCAAATGCATCATACTTAAAATGAGAAAAACGTTACTTTGATGAAGGGATTGATACAAGGGACTTTTTTCTCTCTCTCGTCCTTGGAAATAACTAGAATTGCAAGGATGATCTTGCTAGGTTGTCTGGAAGCAACAAAATCCACAAGTTTTTTTATTATTTCCTCTTTATAAAAGATTTCGGAAGATTTCTCCCCTACCATCCCTCATCCAGGGGTGTGGAGATGGGTTACACCATCTCCCGGAAATCACCCATTGTAGCGGTGTTTTTGTAACTCCTGCTGCTGATGGGAACATCGTCTTTCCCAAGGTCCTTTGTTGTCTCACTATCCAAAGGTTCTAATGCCTGTTTGGCCATAACTCGAAAAGTACTCAATATTTCAAATTCAAATTCTGTGTACATATAAATCAAATATTTATGAATAGAATGGCATCTTGCAAAATTTTCTAAGAGCGGAGTCTATACATTTCCTACAGCGTTGAACCCACGTTGTAAATCTGCTTTAGAAATATGCTGGCGGTTGTTTTCTCAGTAATGTCTTTATGGCCCGTGTTACTTCCTGTAGGTCTTAAAATCTTTCTCCTTTCAGACCATTTTCATTGGGGAGAATAAATAGAAGTCACAAGATGTTAAATCTGGGCTGTATGGGGCTTGTGGAACCACCCACCAGCCCATTTGTCCAATAGCCTCTGAAGTCTCGAAGGAGATGTGCGGCCGTGTATTGTCTTGGTGTAACTTGACGGATTTAAGAGGAATCTCTGAGTCTTTTTTTTAATAGCTTCCCTAAGCTTTTGTAAAGTTAGAACATAGCGAGAACTGTTCACAGTGCTACCTTCTTCTAGAAAACCAATGTCCCAAAAGACCGTTGCCATCACCGTTTTAGATGACCTCTGCACTTTGAATTTTTTTCTTAGATGAGCTGGGATGATGCCATTCTAATGACTGTGGCTTAATTTCTGGGTCATAGAGGTATGTCAGGTTTCATCTCCAGTCACCATATTTGAAAAAAAAAGGTGTATTTTTGGGTCTAATAGAGATCCAGTAGCTCTTGGCATAGTTGAACCCTTTGACACACTGATCAGGGGTTAGTTTCCTTGGAACCCATTTTGAACAGATATTTCTATAACCTAGATGTTCAATCATTTTTTTGCATCAGAGCCAACATTAAGTATATTACACAACTCACCTGTTTTTTTTTTTTTCCTCTTTTCGCTCTCCACTTCTTCCATCCATATTTCAAAAAAAAAAAATTTTTTTTTTTTGAAATCCATATTCTTATTTTTCATAGGATCATTCAAATAATAATCTATATATATTTATCATGTGTATATAATCTTTCTCTATTTTTACCCCTTTGTATATTTCCCACTTTCGTAGGTTTCTCCGTCTTGTAACACAACTCTCTGATAGTTATTCTTCTATCATGACAGATAAGGTCATCAACCTTGTCTTCAGGGTTGGTTGATGGCCTCCCACTACGTGGTTTGTCATCCACAGAAGTCTCATCACTTCGGAATCTTTTCATCCATCTTCTCACATTACTTATGTCAATTGTGACTTCCTTGTAGACATTTTTCAGTCTCTGGTGAATCTCTGAAGCTAAACATACCTTCATTTCCAAAAAATCAATAACGGCTCTTTGTTTCTGTCTTGATTCCATACTTTTACTTAAGGTATCTGAAAAAAAAAAGGGATAATTATTAGATAATATTTTTCACTTTATTTAAATATCTTTAATATAGATTAAAATAATAAAACAGGTTTCTGGAGAGATGAGTTTCTTTTATCAATATAATATTTCAAGCTTTCAGGAATCTCTGTGCCCTTCCACAGGAGTACATAAAAACGAATAATAATAAACGACGAAAGCTTGATATTACATTAATAAAAATAAACTTCAGAAACCTTTTGTATTATTTTTATATATAAGGCTTAACAGCATATTAAAATTTAAATAAAATATTTCAAATAATGACTACGTTGAAAGTTTCTATTGTAAAGATCATTGTTTATACCAAGGTGTGTTATGTTATATAATACTAGCCGAATGACCCGGGCAACGCCCGTGTTTTTACCCGTTTGAATGTTTTGATTCAAATACTATTTGTTACAATTATAAATTGGCGCCTTAAATAAATGCATATGTTAGTTAATAACTATAGCCTATGTGCTTTATCTGTCTATGTACTGTTGGCTTCCGTAGGCGTCTCTTACTGGGTAAAAGAAAGAGAGGATTCCATTTAGTTATTAACTAATATATGCATTTATTTAAGGAGCGACCCGCTCCAACACAATAGTTACAAAAATTAAAAAGCGAGTGGGGGGGGGGGGGGGGCAAAGGTGGCGTGATCGTAGCCAACCAATAGGAGAGCGCCATTCCAAAAAAAAAAAAAGCAAACGGTGACAGAGATGAAAAATTATTAAGAACGCATGACGCTCGTAACTGTATATAGAATAT
>CP092876.1:6461253-6651206 GCA_030710605.1 Cordylochernes scorpioides | reverse complement strand
ACCACCAATCACGTGAATCCTCTAGCCTTACCACTGATGGGGGGACATTCAGGACCAGCTGGGGAGTGACCAACCAAAATTGTAACAAACACCCCAACATGATGGTTGCAATGGGAAACTCTTGTAGTTGACACATTTCCCTCGTAGATCTTCCTATTGGGCAGTATTTCAACCAATCAAATATTACCAGTTCTACCTTTTACTCACAGATGGCGTACCGAAAGGCATTGACTCTTTTATACTCTTGTATTGATATTTGTGTAAAAAGTACACTGTGATGGAGACAAAACTTAAGGAAGTTGTACCTTTCAGCATGTATATCGGAATTCAGACAATAACGCTGAAAGATATTACAGTGACCTTTATTGAAGACACACGATATAACCAAGTGTGAACAAAATTGTCTCTGTCTCCTTCAAAAAAATAAATTTAAAAAGACGACTGGCGATATCAAAGACTATCCACTTCCTTAAGTTTTGTCCATTGCAGTAAGGGCAGTAAAAATTGTTTAATTTCAAAAAAGAATCTTACGCGTTTATAATAGTTTCGAAATTTGATAACAGATGGGGGCGCTAGTGCATCATATTATATAATTTTTTAAAACTTTTGTGGGAAGTATTCTATATTTAATTTAGTGTCAAACATATTAAATCCCTCATTGGTCAAAATTTCAAAAAAAAAAAAAAAAAAAAAGGTAAACATTTATAGAATACACGTATTCACTTCTTTCTCCGACACATATCCTCTACTGTCAAGATTTATCCTCCATTACCAAATCTAGAATATTTAAATTTTGAAAAGTGCAAAACCTTTTTGGATGAAACAAAGCCGTCCCTGTACTGATGAAGGCCATATTCCGAAACCCTGGTAAACAGATTGTTAGCTTTTTGTCTGAATTTGACAAAACTGGTGTTGTGGTACCTTCTTTATCGTCACCATTACGTTCTGTACTAGGATGATAAACAAAATACATTGTTTTTATGTATTTTAAAGGGAGAGGTGCTTCTTTTTGGTACATTCAAATATGTAAATTTGGGAAAATGAAGATGATATAACAACAACAACAACAAAAACCTTTATTAAGACACTATTGTCTTACAAGGGGGATTCCCCTAAAGGTTATATATGTACATGAGTGAGGAGGAAAAGAAATTTAGAGGGGAGGGGGAGCAATCAGCCGTTGTCTGTGGAGTTGAGCACCTCTTCTCTCATTTTATCAATCGCCTTGAAAAATTTAAAATATTTATAAACAAATGTTTTATCCAGCAGGAGAGCATTAAAGATTTTATATACATGTTGTTCATTGTAGTGAGCTAGCTCCGAAATTTCGCGAATTTCCAGTCTCTTTTCATGTAGGAATGGGCAAATGGAATAGATAGTGGACCAAATTGTCTTGGATGCCAACATTGCAGAAGTAGCAATTTAAAGGGTCGCTGTTCCAAAATCCCGTGATATCCTCGCGGAAAAGTAGCCATAGAATCCTTTGACGGGCTATAAATCGTTTAATTTTCAAAGGGAGGTTTGATAGTAAGTATGAAGATGATATATATGAATACTTAAAAAATTATCCTAATCATTTTTTTTCTTAACAACTATCCATGCCGGTAGAGGAGCTAATAAATGTACGAAAGATCGTCATAAAAATAATCAAAAGTAAGTTTACTCAACGTCAAAGTTTCTCAAGCTGGTCAAAAAGCAATAAAAAAAGTTGTCTTTGATGGATGACATTGTATGAACAATTCAAAGAAAATATTATTATTTTTATTTCAATAAAAAAATATACAAAGTTTTGAGAGTTGGATTCTTTTTTGAAGCAATTTTTTTAATCCTAAATCTACGATATAATGTAGTATACGAGTCATGATAATCATGGTGGGTAGTTAGCAACTGCTTTTTACTCTAGGTACACCATGTGTCTACATATGTATATGGGGTAGAATTCCTTGTGAAGTGAGAAAAACCGTTTTTTTTTTGTTTGTTTCCTAATAAAAGTATCAGTCAAATTTGCTTTTCTCTAAGATACCCCCTGCACCATACTGATAAGAGCAAACTACCCGAAACGCGTACATGATTTCAATTTCTTTAATTATCAGAAAAAAATGTAATAGATCTAACTTTTTTATACTGAAATTAAAAAAAAAACAACAATTTTGTTCCTATTTATTCCTATAGATGACTGTGTTCATCGTGTGGCGTTCATTTGCATATTTACGAGAGGAATCCTTGCACCACCTTGATTTACAATAACGACTCGTTCTAACGGCATTATTCTCGGAGCTCTGCCAGAAACACGCTATAAACGGGATAGCGTTATATATGGAAAACTCCTAAAAAGGTAACGTAGATCCAGAATCTAGATAAATTAGCGTAATAAGCGGGATATCGATATAAGCGGAAGCAGTCACTGTCATAGTTTCGATCCTCTAAATATGTAAATTAGCAAAAAAAAAG
This sequence comes from Cordylochernes scorpioides, assembly GCA_030710605.1. NCBI lineage: Eukaryota > Metazoa > Arthropoda > Arachnida > Pseudoscorpiones > Chernetidae > Cordylochernes > Cordylochernes scorpioides. Next base: position 6,648,755 of record CP092876.1, on the reverse strand, counting down.
GACCAATTTGCATATTGTTAGGTCGCGGAAAATGATAATAAAATGAAATACACTCATGGACAAAACATAAGGAAGTTGTACCTTTTAGCATGTATATTGGGATTCAGACAATAACTCTGAAAGATATTACAGTGACCTTTATTGAAGATGGGTATTGGGCTCGAAAGTCAAACACCTTGGTTAGTATCCCGTAAAACCATATTCTCCCTTATTGAAAACACGCGAAAGCCAAGTGTGAACAAAATTTCCTGTTTCCTTCAAAATAAACTGATAACAGGTGACATCAAAAACTTTCCACTTCCTTAAGTTTTGTCCATGAATGTATGACATAGGATTAATGGATTCCACCATGGTGTAATAATTCACATTCCTATATGGTTAGTAAGTAGGATTGATCAGGGGTCAACAATGGAAATCTTCCAGGCCATTGATTGGCTGGCACGTGCGACCTGGTATCCATGGCAACGACGGGCCCAACACGCTTTTGTTCCCTTCCCAAACGTTGGACAAGCTTTACGTAAAAGACTTGTTCTCCAACTTCCCATCATCCCATGGGATACGACGTCTTTGTCTATTTGAAATTCTCCTTTGACTTGCCTCTTCTATAGACTTGACGAGATTCTTTCGGAAGAGATTTCTAAAGATTCAAAGAGGATCAGTGACGTTCTAAAGTAGAATGCCCTCTCTCTTCTATTTATCCATTGCCTCAGTGGTTTATTTGGTCGACCATTGCTACTGCAAAGGAATTCGGATCTAGTATTAGAAAGAATCCACAACTCTTGGGGGATACCGAGTATGTGTGTTTAGATATATTTATTCTGTTTAATCAAAGTTAAAGTTTAAACGTGGAACGCATTCCAGGTTATGTTATTCATGTTGTTGTTTTTGTGTCCAATGAAGAGCCTCAGATGTCTCTATGCATCTCTATCACAAAAGTCGCAATGTCCTCTATCTTGGGTGTGTAAAGCTACTGCTCTGGGTCCATGTCAATTTTCTGCAAGGCTGTGGCCATTGCTGGACATGAGAATATGTGGGTAGGTGTTAGTTCAACACCAGGACAGTTGTTGCATGTCCTGTAGGCTCTTGTGCCATCTGGATGTATTGTCATTCCTTTATAGTGTTTTGTTCTAAGTCTTGTTATTGTTTTTGTAATTCTTCTCTCAGAGTTTATTTCGCATATTTGATCTTTCCTTATATTTTGTTGTATGATATTCATGATCGTGCTGTCGTTTAGCGGGAATCCATCAGTGGAGACAATCCCTCAAAGGAAGTTAAAAACTAAACTCTGTTATCGGCCAGATAAATAAGCCACAACACCAGCTTTAGCAAATTCAGACAAAATTCAAATGTTTAGACCACGGTTTCGCAATCAATACAGGATAAACATTGAAAAAAATGAATCTGCCAAAGAGGTGCAGCTAATGCAAAATGGTAAGTCTGATCTTAAGCCAAATTAAATTGTAAAATTTCGTGATGGGTGATTTTTATATGCTAAAAAAAGGCACTTATCTTTTAATAAATATATTAAATTAATATATACATTAAATACACCAATATAACTAGATTTAAAAAAAGCTACATCAACCATTCTTGATCCACTTATTTACATATTGACATTTCGGTGACTCCGTGTCAACCTTCCTCAGCGTGGTGACATCAAACTGTCGGGAAGTTAAAAATAATTAAATCACGATCGGTTGATGTGTGTGTATATCTCCTCTTTTTTTTTTTTTTAACAAACTTCCAATTAGCAAATGATTTTTAAAAACTTAATTACATTTGTTTGTGTGTTTATATATCAGGTATTTTATTTGCATATAATGAATTCTAGTTTACTACCTCCCAAAATTGGCTTCTGCTCGGAAATTTCAAACTCGGATTTCTCCCCCAATCTAAACAACCATTGCATCAACAATGGACATAGAAAGTTGTGTAATGTAGAATATTGCCAGCGTGTAACTCTTCATAATTTTATCTTTTCTACTAAGAAGAGAATACTTCAGGATAAGCTAAAAGATAAACGTCTTATCTCGTGTTCTCAAGTGGCCATTGCACCGTCTGAAAGGCTTAGCTTTATGGCTCGGAGTCGTTTGGAAAGAAATACAAAGGTCAAGAGAAGGTCAATTTTCACAATGGCATAAAGGCTTAACAATTTAAGTGGCTTTTTTTCCCCTTCTTTCTTTCTTTCATTCTTGTTTGATAAAAATCAATCATAGGCTCATATAACTTGGATCCTTTCTCTAAAACAATCAAGAAAAATTTCGTAATTCACCAAATATCTGTGAATTGCGTGAGGTGCAATTTGACTTTTGACCTGCACCTTAAATTTTGCTTGTCTCATACCTCTTAGGCCCTTTCTGGGTTCTTAACGCGTGTTTTTTAAACTTTATTTTTTTTTTACGATCATTGCAGAGATCTCCTTTAATACTATATTATATCTCTTATATACAGTAGAACCCCTCCCTTTAGCGGACACCTCTCTACAAAGGACAGTTTTCATTTGCAAAATTATCATTTTTACAATTTAGCAACTCTCCGGTAAGAGGACACCTCTCCCTAAAGAAAACTTTGACTCTGAAATTAGGTGTTGTCCTTTACAGGGAAATAGTTCTAATGTATTTCTAATACATTTTATTAAATAAATTACATTATCATCGTCTATTATTCTTCAATGAATACTTAAAGATTTTCAATTATTATCTAAACCTTATCAAATAACCCTTCTCTTTGCAGTAGTCAAATGTATTTTAATCAATTATTTAATTAATTAATTAATTACATTATCACATCGTCTATTATCCTTCAATGAATACTGAAAAAATGTTCAATGATTAGCTAAATCTACCAAATAAACCTTCTCTTTGTGCAGTGGTCAAATGTTTTTAAATCAATACAATATTTCAAAAACAATTTTCAATCTCTATTAATATAGTGTATATATTAATTTTTAATAATAATTTATTAATATTTTTTTTTTCAATAAAAAGCTATTTTTGAAACGTTTTTCCTAAAACTATTCTTTTTTTTTAACCTAATACTGAATATTTTTTTATAGCTTTCACAATTGAATTCGAATGATGGTAAATTCAAGTAAAAATAAATCTTATATGTTATCAAATTTCAAGGTTTTAGAGATATATAGTTTAATAAACTATTTTTATAATTCTATAAATAGATATTAAGCCTATACATGGTAAATTGTCTATACATATAAAATTGCATATGCAAAAGAGGTGAAAAATAAAGAATAAACGTTATGCATTTTAAAAATATATTTAAAAAGCGTATGCTGATTTTAATTTAACGTTCAGAGTATATTTACTCCGATAGATGGCGCTCTGCCATCTATAAATTCTCATTTCACGGTCGGGACATGTCTTTTTCATCATAATATTGCCATATTGATTTTCCCAATAATGCATACCTCTGGTGAATCCTGTATAGGGTCAGTGACCCTAAATAAAGGCTTTTTGTTGTTGTTGTTGATTTTCCCAATATATTTCATGGGGCTATTCGCCTCTTTTAACGAGTTTTTTTTTTTCGATTTTAACCTATATTAATGTGTGGGAATTTTCATAGATATGTAAATTTGCATAAAAACAAATTTACATAGAATAGGTGTGACCAGACCTCGGTGATAACAAGATTACAATTCTCTGACAAACGCAGCCAAAGTTGTCTGTCGAGCGCTGCGACGGAGGACCAGGTGTGGAGCGCCATCAGCTGATAGCTGGTTGTTTACCGCCTTGTCAGGTACTGGCGGCCAGATAACCCGTGTCATTCTCTTGACATTGTTGGAACTTCTCTGTCTCCTTTGGCTTAATTGTTAGATTTTGTTAGTGTCATTCTCTTGACATTGTTGGAACTTCTCTGTCTCCTTTGGCTTAATTGTTAGATTTTGTTAGTGTCATTCTCTTGACATTGTTGGAACTTCTCTGTCTCCTTTGGCTTAATTGTTAGATTTTGTTAGTGTCATTCTCTTGACATTGTTGGAACTTCTCTGCCTCCTTTGGCTTAATTGTCAGGTTTTGTTAGTGTCATTCTCTTGACATTGTTGGAACTTCTCTGTCTCCTTTGGCTTAATTGTTAGATTTTGTTAGTGTCATTCTCTTGACATTGTTGGAACTTCTCTGTCTCCTTTGGCTTAATTGTCAGGTTTTGTTAGTGTCATTCTCTTGAAATTGTTGGAACTTCTCTGCCTCCTTTGGCTTAATTGTTAGGTTTTGTTAGTGTCATTCTCTTGACATTGTTGGAACTTCTCTGTCTCCTTTGGCTTAATTGTCAGGTTTTGTTAGTGTCATTCTCTTGACATTGTTGGAACTTCTCTGTCTCCTTTGGCTTAATTGTCAGGTTTTGTTAGTGTCATTCTCTTGACATTGTTGGAACTTCTCTGCCTCCTTTGGCTTAATTGTTAGATTTTGTTAGTGTCATTCTCTTGACATTGTTGGAACTTCTCTGTCTCCTTTGGCTTAATTGTCAGGTTTTGTTAGTGTCATTCTCTTGACATTGTTGGAACTTCTCTGCCTCCTTTGGCTTAATTGTTAGATTTTGTTAGTGTCATTCTCTTGACATTGTTGGAACTTCTCTGTCTCCTTTGGCTTAATTGTTAGATTTTGTTAGTGTCATTCTCTTGACATTGTTGGAACTTCTCTGCCTCCTTCGGCTTAATTGTTAGATTTTGTTAGTGTCATTCTCTTGACATTGTTGGAATTTCTCTGTCTCCTTTGGCTTAATTGTTAGATTTTGTTAGTGTCATTCTCTTGACATTGTTGGAACTTCTCTGTCTCCTTTGGCTTAATTGTTAGATTTTGTTAGTGTCATTCTCTTGACATCTTTGGAACTTCTCTGTCTCCTTTGGCTTAATTGTTAGATTTTGTTAGTCTCATTCTCTTGACATTGTTGGAACTTCTCTGTCTCCTTTGGCTTAATTGTTAGATTTTGTTAGTGTCATTCTCTTGACATTGTTGGAACTTCTCTGTCTCCTTTGGCTTAATTGTTAGATTTTGTTAGTGTCATTCTCTTGACATTGTTGGAACTTCTCTGTCTCCTTTGGCTTAATTGTTAGATTTTGTTAGTGTCATTCTCTTGACATTGTTGGAACTTCTCTGCATCCTTTGGTTTAATTGTTAGATTTTGTTAGCGTCATTCTCTCGACATTGTTGGAACTTCTCTGTCTTTTTTGGCTTAATTGTCAGGTTTTGTTAGTGTCATTCTCTTGACATTGTTGGAACTTCTCTGCCTCCTTTGGCTTAATTGTTAGATTTTGTTAGTGTCATTCTCTTGACATTGTTGGAATTTCTCTGTCTCCTTTGGCTTAATTGTTAGATTTTGTTAGTGTCATTCTCTTGACATTGTTGGAACTTCTCTGTCTCCTTTGGCTTAATTGTTAGATTTTGTTAGTGTCATTCTCTTGACATTGTTGGAACTTCTCTGTCTCCTTTGGCTTAATTGTTAGATTTTGTTAGTCTCATTCTCTTGACATTGTTGGAACTTCTCTGCCTCCTTTGGTTTAATTGTTAGATTTTGATAGTGTCATTCTCTTGACATTGTTGGAACTTTTCTGCATCCTTTGGTTTAATTGTTAGATTTTGTTAGCGTCATTCTCTCGACATTGTTGGAACTTCTCTGTCTTTTTTGGCTTAATTGTTAGATTTTGTTAGTGTCATTCTCTTGACATTGTTGGAATTTCTCTGTCTCCTTTGGCTTAATTGTTAGATTTTGTTAGTGTCATTCTCTTGACATTGTTGGAACTTCTCTGTCTCCTTTGGCTTAATTGTTAGATTTTGTTAGTGTCATTCTCTTGACATTGTTGGAACTTCTCTGTCTCCTTTGGCTTAATTGTTAGATTTTGTTAGTCTCATTCTCTTGACATTGTTGGAACTTCTCTGCCTCCTTTGGTTTAATTGTTAGATTTTGATAGTGTCATTCTCTTGACATTGTTGGAACTTCTCTGCCTCCTTTGGCTTAATTGTTAGATTTTGTTAGTGTCATTCTCTTGACATTGTTGGAACTTCTCTGTCTCCTTTGACTTAATTGTTAGATTTTGTTAGTGTCATTCTCTTGTAATTGTTGGAACTTCTCTGTCTCCTTTGGCTTAATTGTTAGATTTTGTTAGTGTCATTCTCTTGACATTGTTGGAACTTCTCTGCCTTCTTTGGCTTAATTGTTGGATTTGTTCAGATTCTTTCTCTCCTAACCATTGTTGGAACTTTTCTGCCATATTTGGTTTAATTGTTAGATTTTGTCCCAGATTCTTTCTCCTGCCGTAAAATATTTTGATGAGCAACTTCACTCACATTTGTTAAAAAAAAAACATTTTTTTTACAAACTTAGACACCATCTACCCAGTTCCCCCAACCAAGTCATTAAAAAAAGTCCAAATGACTTTACAATGAATGATAAAAAAAAATTAACGAGAAAATAATTATCCTATTGAGGGAGAGGCATGATTGAGAAAAAAAAAAGTTTTTTTGTGTCCCTCTCTATGGATTTATTCACGATAAGACCCACGCCATATGCATATAAGGTAAAAAAGAATTCCTTTATCGTGATTTTAAAGATTCAAGATGATGTGTTGGAAGGAATATAAAATGTTGCGGAGTACTGTGCTCGATTTCAGAAATGGTGAACAGATGGCACGCATAATTTTTGCATCTATTTTGTGACGAGATTCGTTTTTATCTTTGTCTATGCAACTTTTTCCCTCAATATGGCGACTGTATCGATTAACAGGTATCCAAATAAAACGAAATATACAGGTTATCTATATTAATAAAATGCAAATTTCATAAGTGTTGTTCACTAAAAACTTTCGTTACAATGCATCAATTTCAACCAAATTTTCAACATTTATGTAAAACGAGATGGAGCAGGTTTTGCTTAACATCAAAATATATTTCCTAACATTAACATGCGTAACTTCGGTGTTATCGATTAAATACAAAAAAAATCAACAGAGTTAATTTTATTTATATATAAATACAAAAAAAAAATTCGACAGAGTTAATTTTTTTACATACTAGCTAATAATCTCAATCTAAAAAAATATTCAAAACAAGCAATTTTAAGATAACACCATATGTAAAACAGTCGGCCAAGAAAACAACAACGATATTACATCTTTCTCACATATTCACACACAATCTTGATTAATAATTAAAACTAATCTTTAACATTGTTTATTATACTTCATAATATATAATATTCGTTAGGCAAACTTTCACTCGGATAAAACCCGGGCGAAGCCGGGTACACATCCGCTAGTATGTAAATATAATTCAAACACTAACCTGCGTGAGGAGATAGTGACCAAATAACACATATATATTGACTACTAGTTTTAAAAATATATAATTATTTTTCACACATTTTTTTCAATTATATCAGTATAATTTTCACAACAATTAGAAATTCAAATATGACACGGCCTGGCTCAATTTAGCGGTGAACCCTTCCACCAGTTTCACTAGTTTAACGATTTGTTTAAGAAGAAGAAAAAAATTCAGTGAAATATCTAAATAATAGTTTTTGACCAAAAAGATGAAAATGTAAAATTGTAGGACATTGTGGGTTTTAGAATGTTATTGTTATAATGTTTTGCTTTTTTAAAGCGATAAATATGTTTGTTTGTTTTTGTGTGTAATCGCTAAAAAATAATAATAAAAATATTTTAAAACTAAATTTAAATAAAAGCGTAAATAGACACAGTTATTCTATCCACAATAATAAATATTCTAATAAAAACTAGCTTTAAAAAAGTAAATGAAATGCTTAAGAAAGGGAGGAAGGATGGATTCTTGTTTACTTCTTGCATCCAAGATGAACAACCTCCAAGGTCATGTTTGTTAATGTTTTGTTTCACACAGACAAGGCCAGTTTTTTATTTTCCACAAGTCAAAATGCAAGCTCATAAACTAGGATCTTTTAAACAAAGGAAGTGAGGATGGAATAATAATGGAAAAACACAGATGATTTAAATTCTTCACGATTCTTTTTTTTTTGTCGAACTGCTTTTCACATATGTAGACATATGGTGCACTTACAGTAAAATCAGTTGCCTACTTCTGGTAAGAAAAAAGGATATTTTTGTTGAGGTTGAACAAAGTGGTGTTCTCATTTCTACTTGTTTCTTTTCTCGATTTTTTTCTCTTTTGTGTTGATATCAACATCTTCAAGATCTAAAGTAGATGAAATAAAGCATTAAGGCCTCACGTTCTGTTCTCTTGAAAGCCCTAATGCAACTAACCTACATCACTGTGTAAAAATGGATATTTTGGAATAAGTTCTGTATTTTGTATAAGTTGTATTCAATTGTCCCAATATTCATACCTATGTCTTTTTACCATATTCATAAAGGATATTTATTATATTATGATTCATTAGCGCGCCATCTGTTATGAAAATTCGAAACTATTATAGACGCGTATGATTCTTTTTAAAAATAAAATAATTTCTACTGTCCTTACTGCAATGGAAAATTTAATTATAATTATTTTTTACTTATCCCAAGAACACGTAGTACAGGCCATGATAATCATGTTGGGTAGTTAGCGACTGTCTTTTACTTGTAAGTACGCCACATATCTACATATGTACATTCGACTTTTGCACTCACAAGTGTATCAGAGGCCTGTTTAGTTACTTGCATTCACTGGCGAAGTGTGTAAATAAATGATTACATTTTTGATTCCAAACGTCTAAAATATTTAAATGCTGGCACATTTACATTTGGTATATATAATAGCTTATACATTCATTTAAAAAATGCATGTTGTGATATTTCATCAGTTCATTTCTAGATGAACCCCACTTTCTATTCCCAATCATTTATTAAAACTGTTATTAGTAGTTTAATTTGCATAATTTGATAGTTATATATGCAAATAAGGTATGCAGAAGAGAAAGTTCTCTCTGTGGAATTCTAAGACCTTCCAAAAAATGTTATTGCTGTTTTTTTTAATTTGCATAATTTGATAGTTATATATGCAAATAAGGTATGCAGAAGAAAAAGTTCTCTCTGTGGAATTCTAAGACCTTCCAAAAAATGTTATTGCTGGTTTTTTAATTTGCATAATTTGATAGTTATATGTGCAAATAAGGTATGCATAAGAGAAAGTTGTCTCTGAGGAATTCTAAGACCTGCCATTGGTGGATTCCACGATCCAATCCAAAGTAATTATAGTTGTTTTTCATTGGTTGCCAAGCTGACCTATCTCTTACCTTAATGGATTGTTGACCTGATATCCCTGACTCTTTTAATTTGGCAAATACTTCCTTGGCAACGCTGTTTTTTTAATCACAGAAGGTATAAAAATATGTTTAATGTGGTCAAACTTCGACATTTTTTTGGCGTTTTATGATATTGTGGTTATTACCATATATTTTCTGTATATTCTCCGGTCTACCTTGTATATGCCTATATTTTGTTATAAATCAATCTATATTTATTTTTTTGTTCTCTTTCTCGCTTAGATACTTCATGATCTTTTGGAAAATATTTCAAATTGAGTAGCGAAATTTTCATCACATCAAAATCCTTATATACAATCCTTTATCCTTTATATCTATAAAAATGAAATGCGAAATCGATGTTTGTTATCGCATCACGCAAAATCTACTGACTCAATCATTATGGAATTTCGCATGTAGGTAGCTGAAGATTTCGTTTAACATATAGGCTATTCAAAAAACGAAAAGGTTTAATGTGCTATTTTTAAAAAATGTTAAACCAAAATTCCTTAGTTCAAGCCTTTTACCGCTTGGCGGCGCACTGGTCGCGACGATAAATGAATCTGATTGGTTAATAATTTTACACGTTGTTGTTTTGTAATTTTACCCGATTAATGTGTGTCTTTAAAAGGTAAGATTATTTTTATATATTTAAACTATTTTAAAATAATTTTAATCGATCATTATCAAATAAATACGCCCCCGGAACCTGGGTTAATTAAAACTGTATTGTGAAATTTCGCACGTAGGGAGTTGAGGTTTTGGTTTAACATTTAGGCTAAAAGCACAAAAATTGCATTTCGAAAAACTTTCTTTTCCTTTTTAGAAGGTAGATTTTATTTAATCATTTAGTAATATTTTTTCAATTTAAATTAATTGGAATTATTATTTATTTCGCAGCTTATTCATATATTTTGCTTCGTTTAATTTTAATTAGTGTAAATATAACGATCTACATCTTTAACGATAAGTGTAGTATTTTATCTCATAAGGTATATTATTTTTAGAACAGTATTCTATTTTTTTTCTTTCTTATATTTAGAGTGCGTATAAATTTTATTAAAGTTGTAAAAAGTATATTTATTGAAAAAAGTATGTTTTACAATATAACTTGCTACATATATTTTACTATATGTTTGTTCCATGTAATATGTTTATGCTCAAATAGCATTTATATATATTTATATGGTTCAACCATATTTTTATATGAATGCATTTAGATATATATCCTGACCCATATAGGGTTAATTAATAACTCATTTGACATTTTACCTTTATTTATGGTCTTGGCAATATATATGTAAAGCTTTTTAGGTAAAAAAGAATTGAGGTATATTTTAAATATAGATAAAAATCACAAGGAAGCAAGACCAGATCCAAATAAATAAATTATGTGTGGTTTCAGAAACAGCATTGTTACCATCTTCAGACAAAAGTACTGAATACATTCAGTAATTTTGTCTTTATAAGGTGACAATGCTGTTATTGAAACATCACACATAATTCGTTTATTTTTTATTTGGTCTTGCTTTTTTGATATTTTTAACATTGCCCTTGACTATTTGAAAATGATGCAAATTTCCTAATTATTTTATGCCATTTTAAAAAGTACATTCTTTTGTAATAATATCTAATTTCCCACATTTTCCTAAAACTGCCAACAATAAACTAATAAAAAAAAATCCAAGTCTGGGTATTTCTGTATTGCAGATATATTACATTTTTAAAAGTTGTTTAACTATAGATGTACATGCCGGATTAGGTGCCCTTAAAAATGTTTAATCTGGCTGTTTCTTCTTGAACTGCCGAGAGTGAAGTGGAGAAAGTGAAATTTTCAGGTTGCGAGGCCCATTTCCCTTAATTCACACTAATCCTTTGATTTTTTTTTTCATTTTTTAGATACCAAAGCCAAGTTTGGTTACTTGCACTCACTGGAGGGGTTTGACTTTTTCAAGAATCAGGGGTCATTGGGGCAATTTTTTTTTTTCAGAACAAATTCCCCAAAACTGGATTCGATGATCCCGGGTCGTGGTTTTTAAAAATCAACAGTTTAGACCACTCCTCCAAAAAAGCACTCTATACATTAGATGTGTTTGTGAAATTGATCTTATATTTCAGATTATTTTTACCAGAATTTTTAATTTTGATATTTGCAGTTCATCTCCATTGTGCTGAAAGAAAATTCTTTACTTAAAGTTTTAAAAACAGTTGGGGGCTCTATTCATTCAAGAGTAAACCCCACTCGAACAATACCCGGGCGAAGCCGGGTCCATATATCTATATAGGCTCAATTTATTGGGCAGTTTTTTCAACCAAATTAGACTTTTTTTTAGGCCTTCTTCCATTGTCTTTTTTTTTTTTTTTTTGTTTTGCTGTCATTTGTTTAGGTAGTATTTAGATCAGTGATTCTCAACCTTTTTTTTGTTGCGGCATTATTTTAAAGATTTGAAAATTTGGCGGCACAATTTTAGAATTTCGTGGCACACTTTTGCTAACTTGAATGCAAGAAAATTCAAATTATGTATCAATATTTCTATGCAAAATCTAAGTAATATACATCTCTAACATTCAATTTGCTAATTTCGTTATTTTAAAAAGTAAAAAAATGAAAAAGAAAAAAAGAAAAACCATTACAAACGTGAACATAATCATATGCCTAAAATTCAGCGACACATTTTTAGAATTTCGCGGCACACAAAATTACCGCGGCACATTGGTTGAGAATCACTGATTTAGATTTATCTGCTTCATAATATGTAGCTGCTCATATATATCTATGTATGTTCTACTCATATTTGTTGTGCATATTTTTTCAGCTAATTGTATTTTTTTTTTTACGTCTTCTTCCATTTGATTTTTTTTAATCAGTTGTTTTACGTTTTCGCTGAGTTTTATGCATTTTTCCCCTCCTTTCAGAATATTTCTATGCTTTTTTTTTATTTTGGCCTTAGTCATGAGTCGCGCTTATTTTAATACACTATTTTTGAATTTTTTGAATTTTTCTCGCATGGGCAACTCTATGTAGCATGCTCCCGTGTTTCCAGCCCTAAAAATTTATTTGTCTTTAGTTCTACTTTTAGCAAGACACGCAAAATTGTTTATCAGGGGGCTTTGATATAGATTTTGACAATTTTGAAAGAGATTTCTTCGAATAATGATTTTGGGAAGCTTGACTTTTGTAACTACATAATTTATGAATAATTTGTTATCATTATTGCTCTACTGTAGTTTCATCAATAAAGCTTTTTTTACTTTATTTTATTTTAATATTTTCACATTTAATTCATTTACATAACTCTATTCTTGAAAATTGTTTTTTTATTTTTTTTATGGTATCAACATTTCTGGTTCAATTAAGGTTTTTGTTAGCCTGCAACACACCTTATCATAGCTCATTGCATTTATCAGGATAACTTTGCTGTTTTGATTTTTACACCATTGGTATTTTCATGCCTCTATAATATTATATTTGTTTGCAGAATTTTATAGACAATTTGGTTTGGGTTATATACTTTAAGAATTTGTAAAAATATAAAGGTCAAAGTTTTACAACAAAAAAAAATTTTGGAACACCATTTCTCTCCCATTTAATTTAATGATGCTTCATTTATGATTTTAAGAATTGCTTTATTTTTATGCATGTTATTTTTAAAATTTGTGTTAGCAAGACATGGAATATTGTTAAGTTAATATATTATTAACATAAACTTTACCAACCCGTGAAGCGTTAGCTCCAAGCTTTTACCACTGGGGGCAGCACTGTTAGAGCTAATAAATGCTTTCGATTGGTGCTTACTTTTACATGCTGTTTGTTTTTAGACTAAATTAATACACATCAAGTTAGCATTTTTTCATTCTTCAAAAATTAAGATTCTATCTTTAACGTTTCATAATACTTTTAAAATTAAAGCCGGAAATAATATTGCTTTTTCCCATCCTGCAGGTCTACATTACACTGCAACAGCTATCATAACTCTGGCTTTTGGCATTGATATTTATATAATGTGAAAGTACTGTTTGCTACCTTAAGCTCTGGAGAGATTATAATGTGTCTACAGATCCATCATGTGGAAATCACACCATAGTGAAAATGCATTTAGCTGGTAGCAATGTATCACATTTGTAGACATGTGGTGCGCTTACAGTAAAAGCAGTCGCTACCTACCCACCATGGTTATCATGGCCTGTACCACGCGTACTAGGGATAATTACAAAAAAAAAGGAAGCAAGACCGAATACAAATAATTACATTATGTGTGGTTTCAGTTACATTTTGGCTATCTTCAGACAAAGGTACTGAATACATTCAGTAATTTTGTCTTTATATGGCAACAATGCTGTTACTGAAACATCACACATATATATATATTTTTTTATTTGGTCTTGCTTTTTTGGTATTTTTAAAATTGCCCTTGACTATTAGAAAATTATGCAAATTAACTATTTAGAAATGTAAGTGCCGGATTAGGTGCCCTTTAAAATGTTTGCTCTGGCTGTTTGTTCTTGGACAGCCGAGAGTGAAGTGGACAAAGTGAAATTTTCAGGTTGTGCCGACCATTTTCCTTTATTCAAACTAATCATTAGATTTTTTTTTTAATTTTTAAGAATAAAAGCCCTGTTTGGTTACTTGCACTCACTGGAGGGGTTGGACTTTTTCAAGAATCAGGAGCCATTGGGGCAATTTTTTTTTTTCAGAACAAAGTGTCTAAATCTGCATTCAATGATCCCGGGTCATGGTTTTTAAAAATTAACAGTTTAGACCACTCCTCCAAACAGCACTCTATTCATTAGATGTGTTTGTGAAATGGATCCTATATTTCAGATTTTTTCACAAGCATTTTCGATATTGCTGTTTGCAATTTATCTCCATTTTGCTGAAAGAAAATTCATTACATTGAGTTTACAAACAGTTGGGGCCTCTATTCATTCATGAGTAAACCTCGCTCGAACACTACACAGGCGAAGCCGGGTCCAGTCGGGTAAAACCCGGGCGTTGCCCGGGCCACTCGTATATATATATGCACGAAAAGTGGGCATCTATCCCTTTAAAATGCATAAAAATGCATATCCCAATCCTCTCTGCACTTAAAGGTAGAGATGTCCCTTTTGGTACATGAATACCATCTTCCCGCACTATAATATCAATAAAAACGAAGAGTAGAAATTCGGGAAGTCTCTCAAATGACTAAAAAAGCATATCCAAACCGCCTAAATAAGCATTTTTATATGGCAAAGTGCCATCTAGCGGAATAAATGTCAACTGATACACCTAATTTAAGTTTTTTTTTTTTTCAGACTATTATAGTTTGCCAATTATCTGGAATAAACCTAAATCAACATTTAGTTCATATTTATCCCGAGAGATGGCGCTTTGCCATCTGCAATGCTCAGTTGAACGTTAAGTATATGCTTATTTAGTGATATTTATAGATAATTTATAATATAAATATATCAAATTCTATTTTTACCATCGTAAACCTAATTAAAAATGTATAAAAATAAAAGTGACATTTAGCTATATATTAGCTACATACTGGCAATATGTAATTATGATTTCAAAGACTCGTGTTTGGCTTATGTAAAAATAACATTTGTTTACATAGTAATAATAATGTTAAGGAAATCGTTTGGGTCACATCGTTAGTAAAGAGAGAGAGAAAAAAGGAAGAACTCAAATATTTCAACAATTAATTAGTATCAAAAGATATTTTTAATAACGCAGCCGAACAATGAACTCTGAACTGTTTCCCAACATCCTCACGTAATATAGTTGTCATTATTACATCGTTATTTCTACTGAATCATCATACTCTGTTGCATACTTACGCCATGTCGTCTGCATATATAAAACCTTTTGTCTTGTGTTTCTAGAAATTTCTTAACGCTGGGTATCATTTTTTAAGGCAAGGTCATGAACTTTAATATTTGTTTCTTTGCTTAAATTATTTAAACTATCAGTGCCAAAAAATGTTTCTCATTTCCAAATAATATTGTGAATTTTCAAATTGAACATTATTTTTGGTGTTAGCATTTTTACGGAGTGGAAACAATACCTAAAAAGTTGGAACTAATTGTAAATCCCGATAGGTTTCTCTATTAATTGCTCATCCTTAATGAAGGATTATTGAAAAATGGCAAGGCTCCAGGAATAGATCATATAAGCAATCAGATGATCAAAACGGCAGTTCATCATATATCTCCTGTGTTAACAAAATTGTTCAATGCTTGTATGGGACTTAATTATTATCCGGAGGCCTGGAGAAAGTCAGCAGTAATGATTTTAAAAAAACCTAATAAAGAAAATTATAAAGATCCGAAAGCCTACCGCCCTATAAGCTTGTCTTCTAATTTAGGTAAAATTTTTGAAAGTCTAATTCATATTGAACTTTTAAACCATATTAATAGTAATAATGTTATGCATCCTGCTCAACATGGATTTACACAAGAAAAATCAACAATCTCCGCTTTACAAGAAATAACTAAATTAAGTCTTCTGAAAAGAGAAACAGAAAATACGGCAATAGTAACAGTGGACATCAGCGGAGCTTTCGACAACGCATGGCATCCGGCAATTCTTCAACAATTGGACAAGGCAAATTTTCCAGCGCTACTAATAAAAATAATTAATTCTTACTTTGAAGACCGGAGTGTAGAGTTTAAATATACTAATGTAAAGTGTATAAAAAAAAGATAAATAAGGGATGTCCCCAGGGTGGTATTATTTCTCCTATTCTTTGGAATATATTACTTAATGATTTCAACTTATCTTTTAACGAAAGTTTTGCTAGAGTAATTGCTTTCGCGGACGATGTGACATTTGTGGTATGGAGTTCAAACATCTATGATCTTCAGTATAATATTACCAAATGTTTGGTAAAAATCAAAGCATGGTGTGAAAAGGTAAAACTTTCTCTAAGTCCAAGCAAAACAGGTATACTCTATCTACATAACTATGAAAAATTGCCCATTAATTTTGATGGAAAAATAATTCAACCATCAGAAACTGTTAAAATTTTGGGAGTTATTTTTAAAAATCATAGACAAAGGAATAAGATTAATTTTGGAACACATGTTGACAATATAATTATGAAAGCTACGAAACTTAAGAATATATTATTCTCATTATGTGCACGTACTTGGGGCATTGATACTCGGCGTAGATTGATCTTATATAAAGCTATGATACGCTCTACAATAAGCTATGCATCAAATATTTGGTTTCCTTTTATCACTGCAGCAAAAAGATCCAAGTTGAATTCTATACAATATCAAATTCTTATTAGATGCATTCATGCTTATAGGACTTCATCTTCTTACATCACACATATACTAGCGAAAACCCCTTTACTGTCCGATTATCTTGAATTATTACAAACAAAGTATAATATGACAAATTCTCTCACAGATCGAACACTCAAAAAACCCCTTCAAAAAGAATTAAACAAACTATATCTGGATCTAAAATTTAAGTTTTATCTTTCTCAATCTAATGAACTGTTCAAGAAATTTTTTCCAATTGCTGTCCCAAATTTCATTTCTTCTGATAAATTCACTACTTTATTCTTAACTGGCAAAGGACCCTTCTTAAGTTTCCTATTCAAACTGAATGCTATCAATGATCCAACATGTGAATGCCGCTTAGATGTTGAATCACCAGAGCATCTTCTTTTATCTTGCCCTCTGACTAATCAAATTGTATGTAGATACTTTGAAACATTACCAAATTCTCTTTGTGTATATACTCTATCTTATGAGAACTTTGTTAAGTTTAGAACTATTTGTACAATAATTTACAAGACAATACTAATCCATCGTGTAAATAATTAATCATATATATATATAAATAATACTAGCACAGCACAATAGTCCTTTGGACTTCGTGCTTTTGTAACAATAAATAAAAAAAAAATGAATAAAAAAAAAGCGAAATTCTATCTTTCCACTTATTTGATAATATTTCAGCCTTATTATAGCAAATACATTACGGTCTTATAATAATAACCTTATAAATTTACACAATGGGGTCCGCCTAAAGATGCATAGAAGAAAATTTTTTCAAATATTTATTTCACAGAGTAAATTTTTCCACGCGAACAATCTAGCACCAGTGTCTTATCTTCTCAAGGTTAGAAGGATGGCCATAAATTCCAGGAAATGGCGTCACACGTGATAAGTCATTTACAGTTAGGCCTGTCTTATGGCAGGTTTGTCAACATCTAAGTACAAATATATCCGCTATGCAAATTTAATACCATTGGAATATGATGGGTATAACTTCTTCGTTCATATTCGGCTTCAAGCAAACGGATTAAGCTGCTCTAATTGTCCCCGCGTGTATGCCACAGTGTTATTAAGTCCCTACAAAGAATTTCGATGTAAATTTGAATTACTCTTTGTTCTAATAAAATATTCACCGCATTCTATCACTCCGGACCATATATACCCGGCCATTCTTGCAGCCCTCTATATGGCAGACATCAATCCAGAAAAGGACATCCATACAGCACCTCAGTTGGCCGTTATTGTGATCAGGGAGCCGATCTGATCCATGGACAAGATACCGCATTACATTGATAACTTATAACACAATATAATACGGCTTGTGATTGTAAAACGACATTTGAAAATTATCCCGCATGTGTTTCTTTTCAACGAAAAATCAAAATTCCCATCCCTGGACACTTTTATTTTTCCGTTTATCATTACTCTTCACAATTCATCCTTTCATACCTCATCCATAAGGTTAGAAATAATCGTTATTTCTCCCCTTAAAATAATTTTTGATTTTTCGTTGAAAAGAAACACATGCGGGATAATTTTCAAATGTCGTTTTACATTGATAACTACCAATCGTTTTATTTCGTAAATGCTGTACAACAGGACTTGTTGAATTTGATATAGCTAACGGATAGACTAGATCAGGGGTCGGGGGGTAAACTGCGGCTAGAAAGCTACATGCGGCTCTTTGGATGTGAAACTCTTTATATAGTTCCATATGTAAATATTATTTATGTGAGTACTATTTATTGTTGGCAAGAAAAAGAAATTGTGTAGATCTTTAAAAAACTTTGAAATTTTGTAAATTTTAATTTTTGACTCTTCCGAATCAAAAGTTTGTCGACTCCCTGGCCTAGATAAGTGTATTTAGTACAGGGCATTCCTTACTAGCTTTCTGCAAAATTTCCTAGATTGGTTTTAAAGAATATTTTCTTCTCTTTAAATCGCAAAGATAATGTGTTTACATATTTTAAAGACTTCCAAATGTTTCTACCATAGCTTCAGTAAAATTCCAATCATATTTTGACAAGAGCCGTCAAGATGGGTAGAAGCTATAGGATTGAGGTTAATTCTGGAACTTTCCGCTTCAGCGACTTGTCAAAAGGTGGCCTCCACTGTCATCCATTGATGTCAACCTTGTTGATCTCTTGAAGGACGTTGATTAAACCCCAAACGACTCTTCGTTAGTCCGTTTGTCTCCTTCATCAAATGTCTTCATTAGCTTCTTATTTTTTTAAGTTCTTTTTTTTTACACCTTTCTCTATAGATGGTAGTTCTTAGAGTAACTGGTCTTGATGGGTTGACGGTTATGACTGCTTGTACTGTAAAGTGCACTGCATGTATATACATGTAGTATAAGCCATGATAATCATGGTGGATAGAGGGATGTAACTTGCTTGCACTGTAAGTGCACCACATGTCTACACATTAAGTATATGTCATTGGACTTATAGTGCATGATAGGTTGCGATTACATATAATGTAGGTACGCCAATACATGTCTACACATGTAGTATAAGCCATGATAATCATGGTGGATAGAGCGATATGTAACTTGCTTGCACTGTAAGTGCACCACATGTCTACACATTAAGTATATGTCATTGGACTTATAGTGCATGATAGGTTGCGATTACATATAATGTAGGTACGCCAATACATGTCTACACATGTAGTATAAGCCATGATAATCATGGTGGATAGAGCGATGTAACTTGCTTGCACTCTAAGTGCACCACATGTATACACATTAAGTATATGTCATTGGACTTATAGTGCATGATAGGTTGCGATTACATATAATGTAGGTACACCACATGTCTACACATGTAGTATAAGCCATCATAATCATGGTGGATAGAGCGATATGTAACTTGCTTGCACTGTAAGTGCACCACATGTCTACACATTAAGTATATGTCATTGGACTTATAGTGCATGATAGGTTGCGATTACATATAATGTAGGTACACCACATGTCTACACATGTAGTATAAGCCATGATAATCATGGTGGATAGAGCGATATGTAACTTGCTTGCACTGTAAGTGCACCACATGTCTACACATTAAGTATATGTAATTGGACTTATTGTGGATGGAAGGCTGCGATTACATATAATGTAGGTACACCACATGTCTACACATTAAGTATATGTAATTGGACTTATTGTGCATGATAGGTTGCGATTACATATAATGTAGGTACGCCAATACATGTCTACACATGTAGTATAAGCCATCATAATCATGGTGGATAGAGCGATTAACTTGCTTGCACTCTAAGTGCACCACATGTCTACACATTAAGTATATGTCATTGGACTTATAGTGCATGATAGGTTGCGATTACATATAATGTAGGTACACCACATGTCTACACATGTAGTATAAGCCATGATAATCATGGTGGATAGAGGGATGTAACTTGCTTGTACTGTAAGTGCACCACATGTCTACACATTAAGTATATGTAATTGTACTTATTGTGGATAGAAGGCTGCGATTACATGAACTGTAAGTACACCACATGTATATACATGTAGTATAAGCCATGGTAATCATGGTGGTTAGAGGGATGTAACTTGCTTGCACTGTAAGTGCACCACATGTCTACACATTAAGTATATGTAATTGTACTTATTGTGGATAGAAGGCTGCGATTACATGTACTGTAAGTACGCCAATATATGTTTACACATGTAGTATAAGCCATGATAATCATGATGGATAGAGGGATGTAACTTGCTTGCACTGTAAGTGAACCACATGTCTACACATTAAGTATATGTAATTGTACTTATTGTGGATGGAAGGCTGCGATTACATGTACTGTAAGTACGACATATATGTATACACAAGTAGTATAAGCCATGATAATCATGGTGGAGAGAGGGATGACTAGCTGTACTGTAAGTACGACATATATATCTACATATCTAGTATAAATCGTGTTAATTTCGTGTTAGATAGGGTCCTTCAACACAACTACTTGTTTATTAAAACTAACCTTAACGATTTAAAAATATATAAATTTGTATTTTAAAATCTAGAACCCCTGATATCTCAAAAAGTAAATCTATCCACATAAGAGAGAAAGATTGCTATCAAATGACCTTCAAGAAAGCCAGTCTAGAGTTAAGATCACCTTGAAAGATAGACAGAGACATAAAGAAATGACCCAGATGTCGATCAAAGATTTTTTTATAAAAAAAACGATTCGTGGGCAGATGACTTCCAGGAAGAGCTTCTTTGCCGTTAGCTGACCATTGTCCATTGCCAGCCATCCTTGATGAGGTCAGGTACCTCTGAATATTCACACCATCTCCCAACCGTCTTCTTTATTCCAACTTCTTTTATCACTTTTTTTTATTGTCCATTCATACAATAGCTCCTTTTTATCTAACTTCTCGGTGTCAATTTTGATTAAAATGTTGGGGAAATTTGTTATTTCACCAAGAAGCAATCAACGCGTGAACTATTAATTTAGGGTAAGACATTTCTTCTTCTTGTTTGAATGTGTGTTGTTGTTTCTTATTCCATTGTATAAAGATGACACAAATTCACAATGTGATAAAGCATACAATTTGGGTTTATATATTTATAAGTACAAGATTCTTTATCCTTTATTTCGAATTAGAGCGCTATGTCCCCCTAGAGCAGTGATTCTCAACCAATGTGCCGCGGTAATTTTGTGTGCCGCGAAATTCTAAAAATGTGCCGCCGAATTTTAGTCATATGATTATGTTCACGTTTGTATTGGTTTTTCTTTTTTTCTTTTTCATTTTTTTACTTTTTAAAATAACGAAATTAGCAAATTGAATGTTAGAGATGTATATTACTTATATTTTGCATAGAAATATTGATACATAATTTGAATTTTCTTGCATTCAAGTTAGCAAAAGTGTGCCGCGAAATTCTAAAATTGTGCCGCCAAATTTTCAAATCTTTAAAATAATGCCGCAACAAAAAAAAGGTTGAGAATCACTGCCCTAGAGACACTTGCACTTTAAATATAAACAAAAAATTTCAAAGAAAAGAAAGAAAATACAAGATAATAAGACCAAATTATTTATTTTTTGAATTTGGTCTCTTATTACCTTATGTTTAAATTCATAAATACAGTCTAACTTGAATAATTTAAAGCAGAAGGGACCAAAAATTATCCAAAAATTTCGAATTAGAAACGTTTTGAATAAAAGACTTAAAATTCTAAGGACCAAGATAAATATTCAAATCAAAGACTTTCGAATTATCCTAGTTCTACTATATGTAAATCAGTATAATTCTAATACGTTTATTTTTCAAGTTAAAAATGATCATATGGCCTGATGAAGAGCTGACGCTTGAAAGCTTGTGAACAAGAAAATGATTATTCATTGAGTGTGAAAACTTGTAAAAAAAAAAAATAGGAACTTACCCTCTATTATTAATTTGTTTATTTTTTCTTGGTCGTCTGTTTTTGCACAAGTTGAATCTGGTTAGAACGATGTATGTAAATTAGATGATTCTTTTGTTGCCTTAAATACGAGGTAATTAACTCGTTTCTCTCTCTATATCTAAACATGTTTAAAGTTTAATAAATTAATTTTATAAATATGAGAGTTGTTTTCAAAAATAATCCAACAGCTTGCCATTTTAACTTAAAAAAGAAATTTATTGCAATTATGCTTATTCATATATTGTGTTTCTACTTTGTCTTTTATTTCAGAAGCATCATTATACAAATATTAAAAAAATAGAATAAAGGCAGTGGAGGATTCAAGTTGCTTTTGTGGTATTGAGGAACAAACCTCAAGACATCTACTGATCGATTGCCCAGCATTTCAAGATTATAGAATGAAGAATGAACTAGTTGTTTGTGAACTTAACGATTTGATTTCCGATAAAAAAAATCATATTTAAAGTTCAATTCATTTTGTAAATACATTCTAAACTTTCTGCAAAATCTGGATCTCTAATGTTTTCATGCGTTGAATAATGTAAATAACTTATGTAAATAAACTTTTTTCCTTGTTTGGCGCAAGTATCCCTTGCGGGATATAGCGCTTTGGAAATAAAATAATTGATAATTGATAAAATCATTATACAAATTCAAATGAATATATGCTCCTAAAGCTGTTTGAATGATAAGCAATGACCTCTACCAAAAATCCTGCATTTCTTTTTAATATAACATATTTAATTAAAAAGACATATATTGGATCAAAATATAATTTATTTTACCAATATTTCAGTTGGCTGAATGCCAACCTTTTATCAAGGTGTTAAAACATATTTAATGTGTGTCAACAACAAACTCAGCGCCACAAAACGTCAACATATAACATATAACTGTACAAATTTTCGAACACTTTATCGTTCTTCTAAGGGTATTTAACTTTCAGCTACATAAAAAGATGGTATTAAAAAAAGAAATTATTTACAAACCTAAAGTAATATTGATAGTTTTAATTGATTCTTATAGACAATATATATATCTGGATGATTATCATACTTTGTTGCATATTGATTTTTCTTGACAAATTTATTGAATAATTGATAGATGATGCAAGCCATCAGTAACTTTTAGTTGCACGATCAGGAGATGTCTTTTTCTTAATAAATATCCATTAATATTTTATTTAAAAAAAAAAAAGATAGAACAATTTTTTTTTCTGAATGTTTTATTATTTTTCGAAGATATTAATTTATATATATGTCGATATATAAATTAATATCTTCGAAAAATAATAAAACATTCAGAAAAAAAATTGTTCTATCTTTTTTTTTTTTTTAAATAAATATGTCGATATATATATAGACATAATTATGTGTAAGAATATGAGTTTATTGATATTTTATATTATTTTAGACATCTATAATTTATTTTTATTGTGTAGTATTTTCCTAATATATCTCTTTTTACTTATATAATGGCATATTTTTTAACTAAAAATATTTTAGTTTTGCAATCTCTATAAAGAATCAACCAATTTTTATATTCCCTTTCTATGTCTATTTAAAAAAAAATTCTCTTTTTAAATATCTTTATTTTATTATATAATAAGAATATGATTTATACACAAAAAGAAAAAAAATGTAAACGCAATGATTTGCGTTTTTATATAAGTAAATAAGAAGAGAGATTCTTTAGATGTAAAAAGTTTTTTTATATATTATTAAATATTTATGTGTAAACTTATGCGAAAAATAAAGCAAAAGATATGTTTATTTCTATCTGTAAAAAGAGGTCATTTCCTATAACATGCAGACGGACACCTGTTAATGGAGATGAATATATAACAGACGATCTTTTATTTTGTCAAATACGAAAGAAATATATTGTGGGAAAATAGCGTTATTGTAAAAATAAAAAATAAAAACATATTTTAAATACTCAAAAAATAAATCATTAGCTAAAATATCATTTTCTATAAATTCAAACAGTTGTGAAGTGGGTGTTAAAGGGGGGAAAAGTATATTATTTTGGATAATTTATAAAATTATGTGTACAAAAAAAAAGTTTAATTTTCTAGCTAGAGCATAAATGAATTATTATAATTATAACATTATGAGGCAAATTTTATTTCAATACGTTTCTTTATTATACAAAATATAGAGATTTTGTATAACACAAATAAATAAATAAATAATTTTACAAACCACACGCATTTTTCAATTAATAATTATTTTAAATTAGTAATTTTTTACCAACCTTATATATGCAGACGTATATTTAAATATATATTTTCTATTTAAAACAAATATCTTTCGTCATATTTAATAGTCACATACTTAAAATAATTAGAGAAGCATTTAGATTTCTATTTTTTTTTTTCATGTAGATAATTAAATAAATATCATATTTTAAAAATGTTTTAGTTATTAATATTTAGATTGATATTGAACTCAAGCCTTTAATAAGTACAAACAACATATTTGTTTTGTATAAGTGATCACAGCGCCACATAGTGTAATACTTTTTTTCATAATAATACTTTTTTATATTTTGAATTTCTTGATTATTTTTGTATATATAAAATAAACTAATTTTAAATTTAACGTATTATACTATGTGTGGTGCTGAAATCACTTATACAAAATAAATTTATACCTTTCAGACAAAATTTATTTATAACTTAATAAAGGTTGACATTTAGCCAACAGAAATATTGGTAAGTAAAATAATTTTATGATCCAAAAAAATGTACGCCTTTCATCATCTAAAAATATATATTTGAATAACCATTATTTTTTATAGCTTGCAGACGAGCATTATTAAAAAAACTATATATAAATGTCAAAAATATTATGATATTATTATCTATATATATAAAATTGAATGTCTGTCTGTCTGTTTGTTTGTTTGTTTGTTTGTACTGGGTTTGTATTAGGTATATCACCGGGAAGGTTTTTGAAAAATAATTTCATGAATATCTTGAATATCCTTAGAGTTACTTGCAGATTTGTAGATTTAACTCGCAAGCAGCGCCCCCATTGTGACGATGATAGCAAGTTTTCTTATCACTAAGTTTGTTATCTTAAATATTATTTAACAAAAGTAAGATTATCTCAGGATGACACGGCAATGTGACACGGGAAAAAATGTTCACTAGATAAAACTATGATTTTCTATATGATATAAAAAGCCAACAATGAAGAGTGAATGTAATATAAAAAGCCAACAATGAAGAGTGAATGTAATATAAAAAGCCAACAATGAAGAATGAATGTAAGATAAAAAGCCAACAATGAAGAGTGAATGTAAGATAAAAAGCCAACAATGAAGAGTAAATATAATATAAAAAGCCAACAATGAAGAGTGAATGTAAGATAAAAAGCCAACAATGAAGAGTAAATGTAATATAAAAAGCCAACAGAGTGAATGTAAGATAAAAAGCCAACAATGAAGAGTGAATGTAATATAAAAAGCCAACAATGAAGAATGAATGTAAGATAAAAAGCCAACAATGAAGAGTGAATGTAAGATAAAAAGCCAACAATGAAGAGTGAATGTAAGATAAAAAGCCAACAATGAAGAGTAAATGTAATATAAAAAGCCAACAATGAAGAATGAATGTAAGATAAAAAGCCAACAAAGAAGAGTAAATATAATATAAAAAGCCAACAATGAAGAGTGAATGTAAGATAAAAAGCCAACAATGAAGAGTAAATGTAATATAAAAAGCCAACAGAGTGAATGTAAGATAAAAAGCCAACAATGAAGAGTGAATGTAATATAAAAAGCCAACAATGAAGAATGAATGTAAGATAAAAAGCCAACAATGAAGAGTAAATCTCTATCTATATATCTATATATATAAAATTGAATGTCTGTCTGTTTGTTTGTCTGTACTCTATAGATTCAAAAACCATACATCCAATCGCCGTGAAATTTTGGGATATTATTAGGTATATCACCGGGAAGGTTTTTGAAAAATAATTTCCTGAATATATTGAATATCCTTAGAGTTATTTGCAGATTTGTAGATTTAACTCGCAAGCAGCGCCCCCATTGTGACGATGATAACAAGTTTTCTTATCACTAAGTTTGTTATCTTAAATATTATTTATCAAAAGTAAGATTATCTCAGGATGACACGGCAATGTGACACGGGAAAAAAAGTTCACTAGATAAAACTATGATTTTCTAATGTAGAAAATTAGGAAAGACAAAATTCAGGATGACACGGCACACAGGGACCGGGAAAAAATGTTCACTTTATCGAGAGATTCAAATTTACGAGTTTCAAATTGTCAAAATATATCTTTTTTTTTTTTAAATAAGTTTTTAGAGAATTGTTTTAACAAATGTTCGCTAGACAAACCTCGGGTAAAACCCCGGGCGAAGCCGAGTACGTTTTATAAGTTTATAGAGAATTGTTTTAACAAATGTTCGTTAGACAAACATTCACTCGGGTAAAACCCGGGCGAAGCCGGGCACATCCGCTAGTTTTAAAAATAAATAAAAGTCAAATTTTCTACAATAAAATTTCATTACATAGATGTTTTGTATATTACTTCACTCGATTAACTTTTAAATCCATAAACATTTTAAAAATAACTTTTGTAATTTAAAGTTGTACTTTCTTTTTAAATCCCAGAAGACAAAGATGTGACTAGATTAATTGGCGCGCAAATAAGGAAACTCAGACGACCTCTAAAAGTATCGGCTGCTTTGTTTAGGGTCACTCAAATATTTGCCCATCGTTATCGTATGGCAAATATTTTGCACTTCTTCTTATCGTCCCATTATTTTATCGTTTGGTTGACTCATATTTCTGCAAAGTTCAAAAGAAATGACCCTACCTTTCTTTTGCCATTTTTTACACTTGTAGACTTTTTTTCTGAAATATTATTTTTTAAATTATAATTTTAATCTCTAATGTGTAACATTATTTTATACAAAATAATACCATACCAGTCTGATACATTTTGTTGGAGAAAAGTGCAAATCAATCACCAACAAATTCTAAAATAAACTAGTCACACATTTCACAAAATAATTTTTATCAATTCCCCATTCCATATACTTTATAAAGAATGTATTTGTAAATGATGTAGAATCCCTGTTTCTCGTCCCTTCTTCTGTAGGACCAGTGATTTCGTCCATTCAATTTCCCAACTGGAAAACTTAGAGCATTGAGGTATATAATATAATATAATGCGGCCTGTGATTGTAAAACGACATTTGAAAACCATCCCGCATGTGTTTCTTTTCAATGAAAAATCTAAACTTATTTCAAGGAGAAATAACGATTATTTCTAACCTTAGTGATGAGGTATGAAAGGATGAATTGTGAAAAGTAATGATAAACGGAATCGTTATTTCTCCTTGAAATAAGTTTAGATTTTTCATTGAAAAGAAACACATGCGGGATGGTTTTGAAATGTCGTTGAGGTATATCTTTGTTCGATTGAGTTTTTATTCCTTGCCCTTGTTATATATGTAAATAAGGTCTATTGTATATAAAACGCACAAATTTTTGACCAAAAAGGAAGTATAGATTGACACATATACATCCTTTACTTATTTATATATTTTAATTTAAAGTACTATGTCTCCCTAGAGACACTTGAGCTGTCATACATGTATGCCTATACATTTTTCTATTCCTATATTGTTTAGAGAATAGTCATATTATATTAACAAGGAGAAAGAGTGAAAAAAAAAAACCGAGAAAAGAGAACTGTGTACAAAAGAAAGAAGTGTCTACATCATGAAAAACAAAAACATTCGTTTCCTAACACGAAATCTAAATTTTCTAAAAATATTATAAATACATATATTTTATAATCATAGAAGGTATCTATGAAATTTTAAGCGTCACAAAAAAAAATACATTCCAAATTGCCCTATATATACCTCTTTAAGGCCACAATATTAAAATAAGAATAATAAAAGAGGCAAGCGTTTATTATTGCCAAATTATAGGCTTTGATATATCATTATAATATCACTGACGCCATTTCATTGAAAATTACAGGGTGACCAGCCTGAATAGAGCGAAAAAAATATGGAGCGATGTACAAATTGCCTTGTAGAGTTATAGAAGGTGATAGATAAAAAATAAATTGAAGAAATATTGATATGTTTTATCGATAATCAATCAATTATGAAAAATAATGATTATATTGATGAGTGTAATTTCAATAAATATTTTTGTCATGGTGCCTATATGGATATTGTTATTCCAGTGTTGTCGAATCAAACCAGAACACCAAAACAAGATGTCCTTGTACAGATTAGACCTATTTGGCTCTATACCTATTTAAGTATAATTACTTTTCTAATTGTAACCTGACCTTAACAAGATAGCCGTGCTTGTCTTTAAGAAATGAATGGTGATTTCTTAATTTTACAACACGCAAAAATAATACGCTTTATTTTCTCTGAATTTTCAATGAGTGAGTAGTGAGTAAGTAATGAATAAAAAATCGAATAGCTATTAATAATTTTATTTATATAAAACGGCGAAATTTTTCTCAGAAGAAAAAAAAAATCCTTCTCTTCATGTCAAACAAAACATTTTACTCTCTTTGCTTTTATAATTTTAACTTCGCTTTCAATATTTTTTACTTCGTTTTTATTTTGAATCTTGATTATACAGTATTTCGTTTAAGCCTATCTCGTTTATTATTATTTTTTGTCTGAAAAAAAGGTAAGTTTTTTAAATAGATAAAGCATATATATAAATATGATTACTATTCTCTTTTAAAAAGAGAGAGAGAAAAAAACAAAAATCCATGAAATCCTGGAAAATAACCCCCTTTTATTATTATTATTATCATTTTCATTTGCCATCTCTGATCCTACGGTTGTCAGCCATGGGATTCCATCCTCTCTCTTCCATCCTAGGATTTAGTAACATGTATACTCATGGATACAAAACTTAAGGAAGTGATAAGTCTTTGATACCACAAGTTGTCTGTTCTTTTGAAGGAGACAGAGGTTGTTCACGCTTGATTATCTCGTGTGTCTTCAATAAAGGTCACTGTAATATATTTCAGAGTTATTGTCTGAATCCCGATATACATGTTGGAAGGTACAACTTCCTTAAGTTTTGTTTATGAATGTAGCTTAATCCCTTACAGTCCTTATGGTCATTGGCCCACATTATTCATGGTAGTTCCTCTTTTCCTGTATCTCTCTTCTTATGTAAATCTCAAGGTCAGAACCATCCCCTGAAGAACCTCTCACAACATGGCGCCTGTCTATATCCCCATTTCCTTTCTGCTACCGTTCTTGGCAGGGAATAGCCAGTATTAGCAGCCTTCCTCCTAGCCTCTCATACAAGGTAATAAGAGACCAAATCCAAATAAATAAATAGTGTGTGACGTTTCGATAACATTGTTGTTACCAACATCAGACAAAAGTACTTTATTTTTTTTACTTATCCTTTTATTAGTCTAAATTAGACAAGATCTTGGAGGTCGTGATCATAAAGAAGTTCAATAACTCTTCTTGGTTCTCTGTACAGGGATCCTTTGTTCTTTCCAGACAAAAAGTACTGAATACAAATACTTCGAGTAGTTTTCTATATTAGTATTTTTGTATGTGATGATGGTAACAATGCTGTTACCGAATCGTTACACACTATTTATTTATTTGTATTTTGTCTTATTACCTGGTGTTTATAATCTATAACTTCCCACTTTCATAGGTTTCTTCGTCTGGCAACCCCAAGGAGAATCCTCTGTAAGACCTGTGTGTCTTCATAAAGGCTTTTGTGTGTGTGTGTGTGTGTGTGTAATCTATAACATACAAATTGAACCGTATCATTCTTAACCTATTCTTTTTGACTCTGCCACTCCGCTTGATCTTCGGCGGTCTTCAGTGTAACATCAGTTTTCAAATATATACAGTCTTCTTTGAATTTCCATACTTCAGGTTTCACAATCACACAAGCAAACTGTCCACATATAGTTAGGTGATGCAAGAGCAATTATGCCTATATCGTCTCTTGCTCGGTCGCTTGACTGAGCTAAATTTCTCTTCTGTTCACATATAACAATTCCAAAATCTCATCTTGAAAGAACCGCATCTTTTTATGTTTCTTCACAAAAGATACACCATTTATACACATTGAATTTTAAAAAAATAATGAAAAGAAACTTCCTTTCTCCCTCATATTTTCAATTAGACGACGTAAGCTTGAAAATGAAACCAAAAGATCCGAGGATAGCGATGGCAGACGAAAAGAGAGTTACCGGAAGTGGTTGTAAACAGACGATTACGTATATCCGGTGCACGATAACGTAGGCTGCCAGGTCACGTGACGCTGTAAGACAAAAGGACAAAAGGATTTGGCGGCCGCCACGGGGAACAATGAACAAAGTAGCTCTGCTCACAACATGTGCACTACCTGGATTGGACATGTAGGTTTGGATGGTGTAACTTGGGCCGTAGGCGATGATACCTGGGCCGTAGATGAAAATACTTGAGACATTGAGGAAGTTGGTTGAATCGTAGGAGGACGGATGCTTCGAGAAACGTTGAGGAAGATGCTTGGGACGTTGAGGAAGATGCTTGGAACGTTGAGGAAGATGCTTGGAAGGTTAAAGAAGTTGCCTATAACGTTAAAGAGAATATGCTTGGATGGTTGAGGAAGAAGTTTGGAACGCTGAAGAAGATGCTTGGAACGTTGGGGAAGATGCTTGGAACGTTGAAGAAGTTGCCTATAACGTTAAAGAGAATATGCTTGGATGGTTGAGAAAGAAGTTTGGAACTTTGAGGAAGATGCTTGGAACGTTAAGAAAGAGACTTGGAACGTTGAAGAAGTTGCTTGGAACGTCGAGGAAGATTCTTGAATAGTTGAAGAAGATGCTTGAAACGTTGAGGAAGATGCTTGGATGGTTGAGGAAGATGCTTGGAACGTTGAGGAGAACATGCTTGGAACGCTGAGGAATATGCTTGGAACGTTGAAGAAGCTGCTTGGGACATTAAAGAAAATGATTTTAACGCCAAGGGATATGCTCAGAACGTTGAAAAAGCTGTTTGGAATAGAAGCACGAAGTTGTTTAGATTATAAAGCCATTTTATATACAAAAATGCTTCTAAAATTAACATCTGATAACTAAAAAACTCTTGAAAGATAATATTTTGATGATCTTGTCAATAAAAAGTAAACCAAATATAGCTGTCTGAAAATTAAACCTTAAATACATCCTTCAAGATATTATCCTTAATTAATTGACCGTAAGAGCAAATAACATTAAATAAGAAAGCAGACGGTAGAATCCCGTGTTTGAATGCTTAAAAAAAACTAATTTCTAATTAAAAATGTTAATTAAAAGATTACAAAAAAGGAGTTTCTATTTAACCTTGATTAAGATTACCCCTCCCTACCTTACCATCTGGTGGAAGACACCTTGCCAGACGAACTCCCCATCTTTTTGGTTCCCATCTTTTGCTATAAATTCTAGAAAGGCTTAAGAAGAACTATTCTTTTGTTTAAATGTTGATTTCAGTAGCAATAAGTCCCTTCTTATAGCATATCCTATTAACAGTTACTTGTTCTAAACACAAGGTAATAATACCAAATCCAAATAAATAAATAGTGTGTGACGTTTCGGTAACAGCGTTGTTACCATCTTCAGACAAAAGTACTGAATGTCTGAAGATGGTAACAACGCTGTTCCCGAAACGGCACACACTATTTATTTGGATTTGGTCTTATTACCTTGTGTTTATAATCTACTAGCCGAATGACCCGGGCAACGCCCGTGTTTTTACCCGATTGAATGTTTTTATTCAAATACTATTTGTTACAATTATAAATTGGCGCCTTAAATAAATGCATATATTAGTTAATAACTATAGCCTATGTGCTTTATCTGTCTATGTACTGTTGGCTTCCGTAGGCGTCTCATACTGGGAAAAAGAAAGAGAGGATTCCATTTAGTTATTAACTAATATATGCATTTATTTAAGGAGCGACCCGCTCCAACACAATAGTTACAAAAACGAAAAAGCGAGTGGGGGAGGCATGATTGGGGCAAAGGTGGCGTGTTCGTAGCCAACCAATAGGAGGGCGCCATTCCAAAAAAAAAAAAAGCAAACGGTGACAGAGTTGATTAGGAATGACGCTCGTAACTGTATATAGAATAATCCAAATTTTGTCTTATCAGTTATTTGTTATCTAATTTAAAAAATATATATTTTTTATTAGAATACTTTATTATAATTTCTTGAATACTTCAGCCAGTAAATCTTTTTATTACCTCGACATTTCGACAAAAAGCTTTTGTCCTCGTCAGAAGCAAACAAATATGGTAATAAAAAGGTTTACTGGCCGAAGTATCTTTATTTTGAAGAACTATGAATGCCGCCGGCCAGGCAGCCTCTATATTTACGACTTCATTATAAGTTTATGTATCAGTTTAACCATCGCACAGATTTTCCTTTATCTCTAATCAACAACCCAAACTAAGTGTGAATAAAGGCTTCCTAGGAAATCATTGAGAATATAGGACAAGAGTATGTCCATACTATACGTTCAATTCTTTCTCTATATATCAATGGACACAGAGGTGATATTTCATTCTGACTAATTGTGAGGATTCTAAATTGAGAAACTATTTGGATCTATTAAATACTTTTTTTATTTGATTTATCCCAAGTACATATATGCCTCTTAACGTTTAGTTTATTTTTGTTCCACTAGATGGCGCTCTTCCAGTGTATATTCAATATGAAGACTTTGAACTTAGTTCCTCTTAAGTTAAAAGACATTAACCATGGTTATCAGTGTAGACACGGAATGTCTGCCATATAAAAATGTCCCATTCTGACACATTTGACCTTTGACCCCCAGTGTTATTTATGTCTTCCATATGCAACGGTTATGACCCTAATGACGAAGGAAATGGTAAAACTTTTTTATGATGTTTTTTTTTTGTACGTTGTCATTTAAAAAAACCATCTTTCTTTTCCCCCTCTCTCTGCATACCTATTATTTCCTTGAACTTTTTTTTTTGTTTTTTTTTTATGTGCTGTGCTGTTAAATCTTGTGATTTCTATACTATTTCTTATTTTTAAAAAATACAAAGAATGAATAAAGGTTTTGTGGTTCTTTGAGATAAATATTTTTGTCGTTTTTTTTTTTCATATAAATCAAATATAAAAAAATTTTAAGGTTTTTTTTTTTTTTTAATATAATAATAGAAGATATACCAAAAGGTTTTGTGAAGTTAAAAAAAAATCACAAAATGAAGGTTAAATGTAAAAAAAAAAAACTTTTCATTATATTGCCACGTGTAAAATTAGGAAATACAAACTTCAAGATGACACAGCAATTTATTTAAGGCACAAGTACCAACTAAAATGTATGAAATATAAGAGAAGCAAATAAGGGAAATATACAGAGTAGCAAGATATATAAATTTATCAAAATTAATAATCTGTTAATAAAATATAAATATTTCTCTACAATATGTAAATAGGTAACCACTGTTATATACATAAGTCTTCTTCTTTCTTATCTCCACTCAATCATATTAGGGTATCAAGCTTGTAAAGCTTGAGACTTTTGATGGTGTCTGCCGGGGAAGAGTAGAGCTCATCAATGGATGAGTTTGACAACCATCATGACTGGGTGAAGTAGAATGCGTCTGCCTTTGTCATTAAGACTGGGAGCACTACTCAGTGGCAGGCCGACTTAGCTCCAAAAGAAATGGCCGCCTCTGACATGAGGAACAGACGCCATGTACAGCCGCTCCTGACATGGAGTACAAACAAAGTCTTGGTGGAGAGATATTACAACTACTGGATGTGTCTTCTGGTTATCTTTTTTTTTTTTATTGTTTAACGTTATTCTCAGTTTTACTGATGAACTGTTGAAGTACAAGTAGACAAAGCTCTTACAGCCACTGATTCATAGAAAAGCTTGTCAATTTCTGACTTGTTACGTTAATAGACATATGAAACTGTCTATTTTTGTCTTTCTCCCTAAAACCAGGAACAATCAGGAATACAATAGAACATCCTATCTTTTGAATTTCATCTCCGCATAACTCGCGCTTAGTCCCGAAATAAAAACCTAACAGCCGTCAATAGTCAAAATGTCCCAAAAATAATTCACTGAATGAACGTTGACCTTATTTCTCTATTGTATCAATGACCATTAGAGGCTAGATCATTTTTATAGCCTCCTTCTTCCTGTATCGTCTGGTCTATCCTGATTGGCTGTTGAAGGTCATGGTTGACTTAAGAACGAGGACATTTTTAATTTAATTGGTCACTACCATAATGATGATCTCTATGGGACCTACACTCCTAGAATAGCTAAAGTATCCTATGACCCTTCATGACCCTATATCACTCACAGATTTATATCATACTATGAAAATTTCAAAACTATTATAGACGCGTATGAAATGAAAGGATTTAAAAGCACGAATGTTTCTTTTATACATAATACAAACTTCTACTGTCCTTACTGCGATGAAAAAATATGTTGGGAGGGCTTGGCTCATCAGTGGTGAACCCTCCCAGCGGTTTCGCCAATTTAATTCACCAGACCGCTTCTCAGAGCTCTAATACTGTATTGGACGATTCTGTCTATATATGCAGCACTGAAGGATGGAATCTCAGAAATAGTTTTCAAGAAAACTATGGACATAAGGTTATAGGACAGAGAGAGAGAGAGACAATTGACAATTGACATATTTTTATTGACATCTTGTCAATACATGTAAAGTGCACAGTCCGCACTAATTATAAGAAAATGAGAAATTTATAATGAGGATGATGGTTATAATAAAAAATGATTTTAAAAATGATTAAAAAATACAACTATGTACATGGCGCCTCTGCCACCGCTGCAGAGTTTGATGGAAGATCGCCAATGGGTCCCCAGAGATACCACGCATCTCGCGATCTACGAAGAAAACGTAGATGGCATGCTTTGCCGCTGAGGAGATGGTGATGGCGTGGTTCTCGAGGTTCACCGCGAAGATCCAGGATTGCAGGTCCGGCGGCCGCCCGATGATGGAGAACACCTCTCGGATGAGAGGGCGGACGGCGCTGCAGGACCAGTAGCGATGAGCCAGCGACAGGTCGCTGGAGCCGCAGGCGATGCAGACGGGCTGGCTCGACGCCGGGTACCCCGGATGAGGCAGGGCGTGCAGGGCTAGCCGCAGAGCGATGTCCGCTGCATGGCCCCCGAAGGAGCAGCGACGGAGAGATGAGAACGCCAGGCTGGTGGAGGGCACGTCGACGACAGGCGCCCAGCGCCGGAGATACCGCGAGATGGGAACGGCGGCCAGGCGGGGACGCTCCAACATGCGAAGCGCAGAGAGAGAGAAAGAGAGTAGAATTATATTTATTATAGACGCGTATGATTCTTTTAAAATACCGCTGTTATATTGCAATTTTCGATCTTCCTTTTCTAGTGATACTGATGCTAGAACCTTGGAATGGGTATTTTATGATATCATACTATTTCATGGCTAATTATGAGGGATTGATGGAGGAATGGTGTAAGTCGTCGCTTTTCGATACCCCATGGTCCGGGATCGAACCCCGCATTGGTCACTCTTTTTTTTTTTCATATGATAAATTATTTCAATGATTTAGCTAGCGCGTCGAAAAGATTTGACATCCCTGGAGAACAAAGAAGGGAGTTAGGCTTAGTTTGTTTACCTATACAATTTTGTATTTGCATATTGTTAGCGTACCTTATAAAATCATAACAATCATATGGGCTTTGGTGGAAGGATGGTCTAAACCGTTAGTTTTCGACCACTACGACCCGGGATCAAATTCCGAATTAGGCACTTTTTTCTAAATTAAAAAAAAAAAAGCTCCAATGGCCCCTGATTCTTGCAAAAGTCCAACCCCACCAGCGAGTACAAGTAACCAAACGGGTCTCTGGCACATTTGTAAGTGAAAAAGACGAACTTTTTTAAACATGTGTAGACATGTTGTGAACTTACAGTAAAATCAGTCGCCAGCTTCTACCCACCATGATTATAATGGCCTTTAACAGGTGTACTAGGAGAATAATTAAAAAAATAATAATAATACTAATTGTCAAAATTAGAAACTATTATAGACGCTCATGATTCTTTTTAAAAATTAAAAATAAGGCATTATAATACTGATTGTGAAAAAAAAAATTTTTTTTAAAATAGAATTTCTCTCTCTCTTTTTGCTTATCCCTAGTACACGTGGTACAGGCCATGATAATCATGGTGGGTAGAAATTAGCGACTGCTTTTACTGTAAGTGCACCACATGTCTACACATGAGAAAAGCAGCTTTCTCTTTCTAATACATAAGAGTCAATATCTATTGTTCCAACTAATACGTTCACCTGTAGTCAATTAAAAAAAAAAATTATAGAATACTTTAAATTCAAGAAAGTTAAAAAAAAAAAAAAAAAGACAGACTATAAAAGGGAAGGTATTTTGGCACTACTGCCATCTTCAGGCTGCGGGAACACCAGGACAGGGATGTAGGTAGGTAAGAGGATGTGACTAAACGTGGAATTTCAGATCTGCCAAGGTCGTCCGTGCGTAGCATCCATCTACTCTTGGTTGCCC
Source organism: Cordylochernes scorpioides (assembly GCA_030710605.1). Lineage (NCBI taxonomy): Eukaryota > Metazoa > Arthropoda > Arachnida > Pseudoscorpiones > Chernetidae > Cordylochernes > Cordylochernes scorpioides. Next base: position 6,612,223 of record CP092876.1, on the reverse strand, counting down.
CCTTTGATCCTTACTGGAATGTGCTAGATGTCTCTTTGGTTACCATCACACTCAAGTACCACACTACAGTAACTGGAAGTATCCATTTGTAAATAATATAATGGACAATAAGAATTGTTTAGTTGTATGATATATTAGCGCGCCATCTGTTATCAAAATTCGAAACTATTATAGACGCGTATGATTCTTTTAAAAATATATAATTTCAACTGCCTTTAATGCAATGGAAAAATTAATGGGATGGCCTGGCTCATCAGTGGTGAACTCTCCCAGCGGTTTCGCCAGTTTAATTTAAACTGAGAGGGTTCACCACTTCCAACCAGGCACTCCCATTAATTTTTCCATTACAGTAAGGACAGTAGAAATTATTTTTAAAAGAATCATACGCGTCTATAATAGTTTCGACTTTTCCATTGTCTAGTTTTGCTTTTTCATAATAATAAAAAACATTTTATATACTTTAATTTCAAGAAAGTTTAAAAAGAAAGACTATAAAAGGGAAGGTATTTCGGCACCGTGTTTTCTCAGCCTTTTTGATAAAGATATTTTGGCTAATATTCTGGATTAAAAAAAAAGTAATAAACAATTAATATTTATTCAGATATATGGCGCAAACCATCAACAAATTTCAGTTGAACAATTAAGAAATGTTTTTTTCTTTCTTAAATTATTTTTATTTATTATTTTTACATACTTAAAATGAAAAAAAAAAACGTTACTTTGATGAAGAAATTAAAAGAAAGAACTTTTTTTTTTGTCCTTGGAAATGACAAGAATTGCAAAGGATGATCTTGCTAGGTTGTCTGGAAGCAACAAAATCCACAAGTTTTTTATTATTTCCTCTTTATAAAAGATTTCGGAAGATTTCTCCCCTACCATCCCTCATCCAGGGGTGTGGAGATGGGTTACACCATCTCCCGGAAATCACCCATTGTAGCGGTGTTTTTGTAACTCCTGCTGCTGATGGGAACATCGTCTTTCCCAAGGTCCTTTGTTGTCTCGTTATCCAAAGGTTCTAATGCCTATTTGTCTATAACTCGAAAAGTACCTAATATTTTAAATTCAAATTCTGTGTACACAAATAAATCAAATATTTGTGAATAGAATGTCATCTTGCAAAATTTTCTCCAGCGGAGTCTATACATTCCAACAGCGTTGAACCCATGCTGTAAATCTGCTTTAGAAATATGCTGGCGGTTGTTTTCTCAGTAATGTCTTTATGGCTCGTGTTTCTTCCTGTAGGTCTTCAAATCTTTTTCCTTTCAGACCTTTTACATTGGGGAGAATAAATAGAAGTCACAAGGTGTCAAATATGGGCTGTATGAGGGTTGTGGAACCAGCCCATTTGTCCAACAACCTCTGAAGTCTGGAAGGAGATGTGCGGCCGTGCATTGTCTTGGTGTAACTTGACGGATTTAAGAGGAATCTCTGAGTCTTTTTTTTAATAGCTTCCCTAAGCTTTTGTAAAGTTGAATAATAGCAAAAGCTGTTCACAATGCTACCTTCTTCTAGAAAACCAATGTCCCAAAAGACCGTTGCCATCACTGTTTTGGATGACCTCTGCACTTTGAATTTTTTTCTTAGGTCAACTGGGATGATGCTATTCTAATGACTGTACCTCAGTTTCTGGGTCATAAAGGTATGTCCAGGTTTCATCTTCAGTCACCATATTTGAAAAAAAAGGTGTCTTTTTGGACCTGATAGAGATCCAGTAACCCTCTGCATAGTTGAACCCTTTGATCACACTGATCAGATGTTAGTTTCCTTGGTACCCATTTTTAACAGATATTTCTATAACCTAGATATTCAATCATTGTTTGCATTAGATCCAACAATCAGTATATTACACAACTCTATGATAGTTATTCTTCTATCATGACAGATAAGGTCATCAACCTTGTCTTTAGGGTTGGTTGATGGCCTCCCACTACGTAGTTTGTCATCCAAAGAAGTCTCATCACTTCGGAATCTTTTCATCCATCTTCTCACATTACTTACATCAATTGTGACTTCCTTGTAGACATTTTTCAGTCTCTGGTGAATCTCTGAAGCTAAACATACCTCCATTTCCAAAAATTAAATAACGGCTCTTTGCTTTTGTCTTGATTCCATACTTTTTTTTTGTTTATCCCTAGTACACGTGGTACAGGCCATGATAATCATGGTGGGTAGTTAGCGACTGCTTTTTACTGTAAGTGCACCACATATCTACCTACACATGTGAAAAGCAGTTCGACTTTGCACTTACAAATGTGCCAGAGCCCCGTTTGGTTACTTGCACTCGCTGGTGGGGTTGGACTTTTGCAAGAATCGGGGGGCCATTGGAGCATTTTTTTTAACAGAAAAAAGTGTCCAATGCGGGAATTGAACCCGGGTTATAGTGGTCGAAAACCAAACGGTTTAACCAGCCTTCCACCGACCCCCCTTTTACTTAAGATATCTGAAAACAAAAAAAGGATAATTATTAGATAATATTTTTCACTTTATTTAAATCTCCCTAATATATATTAAAATAATACAACATATTTCTGGAGAGATGAGTTTCTTTTATTAATATGATATCTCAAGCTTTCTGTCATCTCTGTGCCCTTTTACAGGAGTACATAAAACGAATATTAATAAACGCCGACTAACGAAAGCTTGAGATTACATCAATAAAAATAAATGATAGACTATAATTAAAAATATATATAGATATATTTAGATTATATAAATTTGAAATATTTATATAATTATTAATTTTTGAACAGCAGTTGGTTGTTGTTATTAGATTTGTCTTGAAGCCTTTTTTTATAGAACTATTTGTTTTGTTTATTATATTTCTTTAAATTTAAACATATATAAAATAAGATATGTGTTAAATATCTCTCCCATTGTTTTGTAAGTTAATAAATATAATCATTTGTGCATTTAATTTATCGTATTATTTAATAATAATCCACACCTTATATAGATTCGACAACAATAAACTCATCTTCAGTAACCTGTTGTATTATTTACATATATAAGGCTTAATAGCGTATTAAAAATGTAAATAAAATAGTACAAATAATGTTGAAAGTTTCTATTGTAAAGATCAGTTGTTTATACCAAGGTGTGTTATATAATATAATATTAAGAAAAAGGCATCTCCTTATCGTGCAACTGAAAGTTGCTGATGGCTGGCGCCATCTATCGGAATAAATTCTGGAATAATTAAAAATCAACGAGAATAGTTGATATTTATTCCGATAGATGGCGCCAGCCATCAGCAACTTTCAGTTGCACGATAAGGAGATGCCTTTTTCTTAATTTATGCACCTTATCCCAGTACAATGTTACATTTGTACTATTTTTTCATAATATAATATATATACAAAGTCTTTATATGAGAGACCCAAAAATATACTTTTTTTTTTCAAATATGATGACTGGAGATAAAACCTGGGTATACCTTTATGACCCAGAAACTAAGGTACAGTCATTAGAATGGAATCATTCCAGCTCATCTAAGAAAATAAAATTCAAAGTACAGAGGTCATCTAAAGAGTTGATGGCAACTGTCTTTTGGGACATGCGAGGTGTAATACTGATTAATTTTCAAGAAAAGTCTTTATTGGTGGCGCCCACCACGTGAAAGACTCCGTCACCGATGGACTGCGAGAAGTCTTTCCCACAGAGTGGGCAGGTCGATGTGATAGCTGGCGTTGCCCAACTCAAGACCAAGATGGTACTTGTAGATGGTAGCCTTCGCCACGTTTGTCAGAGAGAGAGAGAAAGAGATTTTAATTATTACAGAATTGGTCAAATACACTTTCTCATCAAGATAAGCTAGCCACACGTACACGTTTCGGACAGTTGGTCCTAATCAGCGTGGTGCAAGCCGAGAGAGAAGAAATCTTTCATTTCGTATATAATAGATAGCACATTATTGCCTTACATCTAACTCTGTGTGAGAGAGCTCACGTGACACTAATCCACCAATGGGATTGCGCAGAGTCGACCAGGGAGACCAGATGAAGTAGCAGCCGCCGAAGAACTGGCCAATCACCTACGCTGTAACAGGAGTCCAATACAAGCGTTGTTCCAAGCTCAGCAGAGGTCGTCACTCCAGTGTCTGCATTGTCATCGAGCCAGTAACACCTTCGACCCCTACCTGTGCCTCTCTGTCCCAGTGCCTACCCGGGGCTATGTACCGGCCTTGGTGCGGATCTGTAGACAGGCGACTGGACCCCAGGTACATCTCTTTTAAACCTCATTTCCTTCTTGGAACTTTCCTCTAGATGTAATATATAGTTACGTATGAAAATTCGAAACTATTTTAGACGCGTAAGATTCTTTTTGAAATTAAACAATTTCTACTGCCCTTACTGCAATTGAAAAATTAATGGGAGGGCCTGGCTCATCAGTGGTGAACCCTCCCAGCGGTTTCGCCAGTTTTACTTATGTCCATAGTTCATCTAAAATACCCATTCCAAGAGTCTAGTAACAGTATCACTATAAAAGGAAGATCGAAAAATGCAATATAACAGCGGTATGGTAGATTAAACTGGCGAAACCGCTGGGAGGGTTCACCACTGATGAGCCAGTCCCTCCTATTAATTTTTCCATTGCAGTAAGGGCAGTAGTAATTGTTTATTTTCAAAAAGAATCTTACGCGTCTATAATAGTTTCGAATATTCATAACAGATGGCGCGCATCATAATATAATTACGTATAACACACATCAAGTTACGGGAGGATTATATTCATGTACCTAGGGAAACATCCTTTAATTATGTACATCAGAACGATACATTATGTTATAATAACCCTAGTAAAAAACTTTACTAGAGGTAATGAACACAAGGTAATAATACCAAATACAAATAAATAAATAGTGTGTGATGTTTCGGTATAACAGGGTTGTTACCGAAACGTCACACACTATTTATTTGGATTTTGTCTTATTACCTTGTGTTTATAATCTACTAGCCGAATGACCCGGGCAACGCCCGTGTTTTACTCGATTGAATGTTTTGATTCAAATACTATTTGTTGCAATTCTAAATTGGCGCCTTAATTAATTGCATATGTTAGTTAATAACTATAGCCTACCGCCCGCCATGCGCCCGCACAGGGAAGTCACGTGCTCGCCGGCAGCCAACGGGCGCGCGCCGCCGGCAGGGGGGGGGGGAAAGGTGGCGTGACCGTAGCCAACCAATAAAAGCAAACGGTGGCAGAGAGAGAGAGATGACTGATTAGGAGATGAGGAAAGACGCTTGTAACTGTATATAGAATAATTCAAATTGTACCTTATCATAGAGGTAATGAAGAATAATCTACAACAGTTTTGGCAAATTCAGACCAAAAAAAAAATCCCTTGCCACTTCACTAATTTAAACACCTGTTTGGTAAATTTGACATATTTCATAACCATTCTTGTAAGATGTTATGGAATCGAAGCCACCCCTGTACAGATGAGGGCCATAGCCTGAAACCCCATGGTATACTGGTTGTTGGATTTTTGTGTCTGAATTTGTAAAAACTGATATTGTGGTTCATTCTTCTTCACCAGGTCTGGTGGTCTTTGGTTTTTTTTTTCTTATCCCTAGTACACATGGTACAGGCCATGATAATCATGGTGGGTAGAAGTAGACGACTGCTTTTACTGTAAGTGCACCACATGTCTACACATGTGAAAAGCAGTTCGACTTTGCACTTACAAATGTTCCAGAGCCCAGTTTGGTTACTTGCACTCGCTGGTGGGGTTGGACTTTTGCAAGAATCGGGAGCCATTGGAGCATTTTTTTAATCAGAAAAAAAGTGCCCAATGCGGGAATCGAACCCGGGTCGTAGCGGTCGAAAACCAATGGTTAAGACCATCCTTCCACCGACCCCCTGTCTTTGGTACTTTGCTACAGTGCATTGTCTGCTTGCTACGTCCATTTTTAGGCTAAAAAATCATACACTTTGGTTAGTATCCTGTAAAGCCATATTCTCCCTCTGTATCATTCTGATTCATATTTGAAGGAAGAAATGTTTTTCTAGGTACATATAGTTACATATTTAATTAAAAAGACATATATTGGATCAAAATATCATTTATTTTACCAATATTTCAGTTGGCTGAACGCCAACCTTTATCAAGGTGTTATAACATTTTAAAGTATGTCAACAACAAACTCAGCGCCACATAACGTCAACAGAATTAAGTTTTAATTAAAGATTTATTTATGGATTGCTCTATTTTCAAAATAGTTACATATGTAAACTGATATCATTTAGCACAAATTTGTTCTTTTTAAATTAAACAAACTCCCTACTGTGTCCTTACTGGATATTAGGGAGGGTCTGGCTCATCAGTAGTGCTCGTGAGATCAGGGTTGTCTTCCTCAGCTCTAACAATCAATTATAACTTTAATTTGCATTATGTGGTTAGGTCTGGCTCATGGCAGTGGTGATCGTGAGATCAGGGTTGTCTTCCTCAGCTCTAACAATCAATTATAACTTTAATTTGCATATGTTGTGGTTAGGTCTGGCTCATGGCAGTGGTGATCGTGAGATCAGGGTTGTCTTCCTCAGCTCTAACAATCAATTATAACTTTAATTTGCATATGTTGTGGTTAGGTCTGGCTCACATCAGTGGTGATCGTGAGATCAGGGTTGTCTTCCTCAGTTCTAACAATTATTTATAACTTTAATTTGCATATGTTGTGGTTAGGTCTGGCTCACATCAGTGGTGCTCGTGAGATCAAGGTTGTCTTCCTCAGCTCTAACAATCAGTACAAAATTTGCATATTTTGTGGTTAGGTCTGGCTCACATCAGTGGTGATCGTGAGATCAGGGTTGTCTTCCTCAGTTCTAACAATCAATTATAAATTTAATTTGCATATGTTGTGGTTAGGTCTGGCTCACATCAGTGGTGATCGTGAGATCAGGGATGTCTTCCTCAGTTCTAACAATTAATTATAAATTTAATTTGCATATTTTGTGGTTAGGTCTGGCTCACATCAGTGGTGATCGTGAAATCAGGGTTGTCTTCCTCAGTTCTAACAATCAATTATAACTTTAATTTGCATATGTTGTGGTTAGGTCTGCGTCGGTTTCAAGATGGCGCCTCAATCGAGTTACAAAGATCTCCGAGAGAGGATCCACGCTGAGTACAACATTCCAAAAAACCAGGTACGTCACACAACCCCAGGACTGTCGAAAGAAGGAAATGACACGGGCGATATTGTCCAGCTGATATTCACAGATGTTGAGGGACTTAAAACCTTCTGTGATCCCGATCCTCTAGTCCTTGGGGAGGAGTCCGTGGTTCTGGAGACTCCATCCCCCAGTCCAGAAGTCCTGTTCCTGGTGTGTACAGTCGCTGTTGGGGACCCCCCAGAACTGTAAGTCCCTTTCACCCACCTTTTTACCAGGTCTATTAGTATGAAACGCGAAAATGTCTGCCAGAGGGCGCTGTGCAACTTTATTTGAGCCGACGGTAGCGCTGTTGAAGGCATTTTGTTTTTTGACTCACGTGGCATCAGCATGCGTGGAGTTTTAGAAAAATTCAAATCGTGGAAAATTTCTGGAGCCCGTGGAAAATGGTGATTTCCGAGCCAAAAAGTGCCCATTTGCGGGAAGTTTTGTTGTTCGCCTTCAACTGGAAGAAAAGTGCCACTGAAGCCCACCGAATGCTCGAGGAAGTTCACGGCGACCACGCTCTGAGCAAATCACAGTGTTACAGGTGGTTTAAAAAATTCCAAAGTGGCGATTTCGAACTTGATAATGAACCACATGGAAAACCGCACCAAAAGTTCGAGGACGCTGAACTGCAAGCTTTGTTGGATTACGACAGTACCCAAACGCAGGAGAAACTCGCGAAACAGCTCCAGGTGTCTCAAGGTTCTGTTTCCCTACGTTTAAACAGCCTCAGAATGACCCAAAAGCTTTCCAGATAGGTCCCCCACGAGTTGAGCGAAAGGCAGCAAGAACGGCGTCTGGTAACCTGCGAAGGGCTGCTCGCCACGCATGAAAAGAAGTCATTTTTGCACCGAATCGTAACTTCTGATGAGAAATCGAACCACTTCAGCAATCCTATGCGCCAAAAGTCGTGGGGCCTGCCCGGCCAATTTTCAAAACAGACGCCTAGGCCCAATCGCTTCGAAAAAAGGCAATGCTTTGCGTATGGTGGGACTAGACCGGCGTAGTATATTTCGAGCTCCTGAAACCTGGCGAAACGGTCAATACTAGTCGCTACAAACAACAAATGCACAATTTGAGAGAGGCATTGAATGAAAAAAGACCGGAATGGCGTGAAAAGCACAACAAGCTGATACTGCAGCATGACAACGCTCCAGCCCACAACGCTACGGTGGTCAAAAACACCATAAAATACTTGGGCTGGGAACTCTTACCCCACCCGCTGTACTCACCAGACTTAGCACCGTCGGACTACCACCTTTTCACATCTTTAGGACACGCCCTAAAAAAACAGGAATTTTCGAACTCAGACATACTCCGAAAATGGCTTGTTGACTGGTTCGACTCAAAAGGAATAGAATTTTTCAGAAAAGGAATTCGAAAAATGCCTGAAAGGTGGTCCGAGTGTATAGCTAATCAGGGCAATTACTTTGAATAAAAAATATTTTGTTGTATGGAATTGGTGAACTTTTGAATTCACTGAAAATTTTCGCGTTTCATACTAATAGACCTGGTACATACCTAACCCCTTGCCACCTCATGAAAACTTGAAAAAGTAATAACATATATAGAAAAAGACATTTCCTGATTGCAATATGAAAATTCGAAACTATTATAGACACGTATGATCCTTTTAAAAAATAAACAATTTCTACTGTTCTTACTGCAATGGAAAAATTAATGGGAGGGCATGGCTCATCAGTGGTGAACCCTCCCAGCGGTTTCGCCAGTTTAATCTACCATACCTCTGTTATATAGCATTTTTCATAACAGCTAGCGCACTAATGCATCATAATATGATTGTAGTATACTGAAAGTTGATGATGATGGCCTGCGCCATCTATCGGAATAAATCTTAATTAATCGTTGACGTCTTTATCCATAAATTATTTTCAAAAAATACCCTTTCTTATATAATAAGTCAAAATAAAAACAACTATGTACCATATACCATTGTATATTAACGACAAAGTTGGTCCTGAAAAAAAATACTTCCTGAAAAAAATTACGGTATAAATATTGCCACGTGGAAAATTAGGGAAGACAAAAACTTCAGGAGGAGACAATTTATTTCAGGCAAGGATAAACGATGAATGGTAAACAAAAGATAAGCCACGAGGGGAATTTACAGAGAAGCAAAATAAAAACATAAAAATGACCACTCTGTTAATAAAAATAATAAAATTAATAAATATTTTGTTACAATATTTAAGACCAAAAGTAAAAAAAGACTGATTTTGTTTCTAGTTATGGAGCCATTTTCATTTCTCTCTTATGTTTTTGATATTTTAATAATATTCGGTTCTTCGGTCTCTTAGTTTGGACTTTGAAAAAAAAATATCACCAACACTCCACCGACAAGCTAGGAGATTCTCATCTATTTCGAAGTTCGTTTTCAATAAGCAACGATATACACTCATGTACAAAACTTAAGGAAGTGGAAAGTCTTTGCTGGTCGTCTGTTTTTGAAAGAGGCAGAAGCAATTTTGGTCACACTTGGTGTGTCATACTTTTCGTATGTCTTCAATAAAGGTCACCGTGTATCAAATATCTTTCAGAGTTTTTTTTTATTATCCCTAGTACACGTGGTACAGACCATGATAATCATGGTGGGTAGTTAGCGACTGCTTTTACTCTAAGTACACCACATGTCTACACATGTGAAAAGCAGTTCGACTTTTGCACTTACAAATGTGCCAGAGCCCCGTTTCAGAGTTATAGTCTGAATCCCGATATACATGCTAAAAGGTACAACTTCCTTAAGTTTTGTCCATGAGTGTAGGTATTGGACTAGCTATACTAACAAGTATAAATATCTTCATAAACGTCTTAGTTATCTTCAGGCTTAGGATCTTATCATTTTAACACCATTATTGTAATATGTATTTAATTTTGTTTTATTCACTTCCAATCTGAATATAGGTATATAAGAATATATAGAGAGAGAAAAGGTCAGGTTGTTGCTATTAAAGTCAAAAAGGTCATCAAAAAATAGCAAAGTAACTAGATGAATCATATAATAAGAGGAAATGGTTTGATGAAGGAAGTTGTGGAGGGTAAAATGATTGAAGAGACAACGGTGGGAGGAAGAAGAAGAATTAGACAGATGGAAGGATGGGAAGCTATGAAGAAATAAAGAGAAGAAGTCAAGATAGAGAAGTATGACGTCACTGGAGACCTGTACCTACTCAAGAACAGAGAAGCTGAGAAAGAAGACTTATACTGATAAGTCTGAATGAGATGCTATTAAAAAAATAACGAGAATTACTCAAGATAGAGAAGTATGGTGTCACTGGATCCCATGACCTGCTCTCAAGAACAGAAAGAAGAAGTGGACTGGATGGGAAGTTATGAAGAAATAAAGAGAAGAACTCAACATAGAGAAGTATGACGTCACTGGAGATTAATACCTACTCAAGAACAGAGAAGCTGAGAAAGAATAATTATACTGATAAGTCTGAATGAGATTCTATTAGAAAATAACGAGAAGGACTCAAGATAGAGAAGTATGGTGTCACTGGATCCCATGACCTGCTCTCAAGAACAGAAAGAAGAAGTGGACTGGATGGGAAGTTATGAAGAAATTAAGAGAGGAAGTCAACATAGAGAAGTATGATATCACTGGAGACCAGTACCTACTCAAGAACAGAGAAGCTGAGAAAGAAGAATTATACTGATAAGTCTGAATGAGATTCTATTAAAAAAATAACGAGAAGAACTCAAGATAGATAAGTATGGTGTTACTGTAAACCAGAACCTGCTCAATAAGAGAAAATCTGAAAAAAGCCTCATGTTACACTATTTTAGGATTGGTTTAAAAAATCCAACCACTACTGTTTATTCTAAATCCATTTTCTCCGTTTGAAGAAAACACCTTGTTTTCACGACTAGTATTGATAATTAAGGCTAATTATCGTGCTATAGTTAGACGCTCCGGGTGTTGCATACTAACTACATAACTAACTTACTAACAAAAAGTTGTTTAGCAACTTCCTAAATGGACTGGAGAAATCAGTTTCAAATCACAAAATCCCTTTTGATTCTCTTAGCAATTCGTCATCAGGCTATAGTGTTATAATTACAATTATATTCTCACAATGAGTATCTTTTTTATTAAAAAACGCTAGCTTTCAAGTGTTAATCGCTCTTCAACGGGCTTACAAAAATATCGACTTGATCCCACCATAAATATTTAAAAAAAATTGTAAGCCCGTTGAAGAGCGAATAACGCTTTAAAGCTAGCGTTTTTAAATAAAAAAGATACTCATTGTGAGAATATAATTGTAAATATAATACTTTTTCACAATTTCATCATGAATAGGCTATAGTGTATATATGTTGAATATATCCTTTAATTACACGAATTTAAAATCATAATTTCATCGATTTTGAAATCACGTGATATTTTCTATCCCTAGTAGTCGTGGTAGACACCATGATAATTATGGTGGGTAGAAGTTGGTGACTGATTTTACTGTAAGTGCACCACTACATGTCTACAATGTGAAAGGTAATACGACTTTTGTACTTACAAATATACCAGAGCCTTTGTTTGGTTACTTGAATTCGCTGGTGGGGTTGAACTTTTGCTAGAATCGTGGACCATCGGGGCATTTTTTAAATTTGAAAAAAATTGTCCAAAACGGGATTCGATCCCGGGTTGTAGCGATCGAAAACGAACAATTTGCACCAGTCGTCCACTGACCCTATTTACATGATGTTAAAACAGCTAAGCAATAGGTTTCCTTATTTACATCTTCTTTACTTTCGGGCTAATTGGCCTAATGTGTAAGGTCTTCTAACCCCCAGCATGGCTGCAGAACGCGAACTGGTGGCAAGGGATCCTAAGATCTGGCAGAGGAGAAGTCTTCGCAGGGGGGAAAGAAGCTTGGAGATGGCAGGGAAACAGCGCCTTGATGCAGTGAAATTCAGGATTCTTGGCAGGGGACGGAGTCCAATAGAGAAGGCAGGAGAAGGTGGAGGTCCTGGAAGCCTAGAACTTGAGGGTCCTAGACTTCAGGATGGGGCAGCTTGAGACTCTCGCCTCATGCTTGTCAGGCAGGCCCTTATTCCCTTATTCTCTAATCTTCCATTTCTTAAACGAGAAGAAGATTTTAATAACAAATGACACACTCAGGATACTCCCCCGCAACATTCTTTCAGAATATTGGAAGAAAGACCGTATCTCTAAATATGAGTTATACAGAGATAAAATACAAGATAGGATGGCATTATTATTTGGGAAAGAAGTATCTAGACCAAGGTTCGGTAAACTGCGGCTCAACGAGCCACATGCGGCTCTTTGGATGTGAAGCTAGCTCTTTATATAGTTCCATATGTAAATATTATTTATGCGAGTACTATTTATTGTTGGCAAGAAAAAAAATTGTAGCTCTTTAAAAACTTTGAAATTTTGTAAATTGTATTTTTTTACTCTTCAGACTCAAATGTTTACCGATTCCTTTATCTAGGGTTTTAATTTCTTGTATAAATATTGTATTACATCAAGGTTTCGGGTTTTCTTCAAGAATTTTAGCTGACTAGCTAGCTAACTGTGTCTGGTGTGTGTCCAGGTATGGCGTGCCGTTCCTACTGGAGGTCACAAGGGATGTCACCTCCCACCAGCTCCAGACTTTGGTCCTCACCTGTATCTACGACATGACCGACTTCCCCGAGGTACGTCTCTCGCCTTTACCGGTCCCAAGCCCGGAGGAGGGGGAGCAGTAACAAGCTCACTAAAAAACCTGGGCTCAGCTGGCCCGGCTGATAGTACCCTGTAAGGGCTCCTAATCCAGGGATACAGAATGAGCAGCGTTTGTACTCCATGTTAGGAGCGGCTGTACATGGCGTCTGTTCCTCATGTCAGAGGCGGCCATTTATTTTGGAGCTAAGTCGGCCTGCCAATGAATAGTGCTCCCAGTCTTAATGACAAAGGCAGACGCATTCTACTTCACCCAGTCATGATTGAGGGGAGATAAGAAAGAAGAAGAAGAAGAGACGTCTCTTTGTCGTTCGTCGATAGATCTTATCTTCACAATCTCGGACATTTGCTCTTGTTTACTCCAGGACTGTTAGTACAACAAGAGCTTTACCTTGTTTCTTCTATCTTATACTGCCTGTGGACTATCACCACTATATTTAACCGTCGTTGATGATCTTTGACAGCCTCTCTTGTTTACTCCAGGACTGTTAGTCTAACAAGAGTTTTACCATCTAACCTTGTTCCTTCTAACCAGTCCTGTCATGTCTGTGGAGACCATCAACACCGTATGATGGTCTTGGGCTGTATCTCTTGTTTACTCCAGGATTGTTAGTTCAACAAGAGATTTGCCATCTTTACCTTGTTCTTTCTATCCTGTCCTGTCTGTGGACCCTCACCATCGTTGATGGTCTTGGGCTGTCTCCCTTGTTTACTCCAGGGTTGTTAGTCTAACAAGAGCTTTACCATCTTTTCATTTTCTTTCTGACCTTCCATGTCTGTGGACCATCACCACTATATCTCACCATCGTTGATGGTATTTGACAACCTCTCTCTTGTTTACTCCAGGACTGTTAGTGCATCAAGAGCTTTGCCATCTTTACCTTGTTCCTTCTAACCAGTCCTGTCATGTCTGAGGACCATCACCACTATATCATCATCGTTGATAGTCTTGGACTGTCTCTCTTGTTTACTCCGGGGTTGCTAACAACAAGATCTTTACCATCTTTACCTTGTTCATTCTAACCTGACTTGTCCTGTCTGTGGACACTCATGACAAAACTTAAGGAAGTTGTACCTTTCAGCATGTATATCGGGATTCAGACAATAACTCTGAAAGATATTACAGTGACCTTTTTTTGAAGACACGAGATAACCAAGTGTGAATAACCTCTGTCTCCTTAAAAAAAGAAAGACTACTGGCGATATCAACGACGTTCCACTTCCCTAAGTTTTGTCCATGAGTGTATTTTGGAATAGTTGAATCTACCCATGTACATACTTGTCTGTGTTCGAACTATATTTAGATCTCAAAGTCAAAAGTAAAATCCAAATCTGATTCAATGAGTTGACATAATATGGAAGTACAACCAGCCATATAAGAGATAACCAAGAGCTGATAAAGGTACTGAATGTTCCACAGGACTGCCCGGAGCAAGATGGAGTCCAGGCCCGCGTGGTAGACGGACTCCGGAGCGAACCCTGGCTGGACTTCGAAGTGGACCACCCGCTGTGTGTTCCTACGGCGGACTGCGCCCTAGCTCGCTGGGAGGGTCAGCCGCCCTACGGACCTCCGCACCTCAAACTGCTGGTTTACTGGATCCCGCCGCAGGGGTGAGTGGGGGACTGTTCTGTTCTTTGATGGACTCTCTCTTGGTGTGGTTGTTTGATGGAGTCTCTCTTGATGTGGTTGTTTGGTGGACTTTCTTGGAGTGGTTCTTTGGTGGAATCTCTTTTGGTGTGGTTGTTTGGTGGACTCTCTCTTGGTGTGGTTGTTTGGTGTGGTCTATCTTGATGTGGTTGTTTGGTGGACTTTCTTGGAGTGGTTCTTTGGTGGAATCTCTTTTGGTGTGGTTGTTTGGTGGACTCTCTCTTGGTGTGGTTGTTTGGTGTGGTCTATCTTGATGTGGTTGTTTGGTGGACTTTCTTGGAGTGGTTCTTGGTGGAATCTCTTTTGGTGTGGTTGTTTGGTGGAGTCTCTCTTGGTGTGGTTCTTTGATGGAGTCTCTCTTGGTGTGGTTCTTTGGGAGACTTTCTTGGAGTGGTTCTTTGGGAGACTTTATTGGCGTGGTTCTTTGGGAGACTTTATTGGCGTGGTTCTTTGATGGACTTTCTTGGAGTGGTTCTTTGGGAGACTTTATTGGCGTGGTTCTTTGATGGACTTTCTTGGAGTGGTTCTTTGGGAGGCACTTGATGTGGTGGATTCTTTCTTGGAGTGGTTCTTTGGGAGACTTTTTTGGCGTGGTTCTCTGGGAGACTTTATTGGCGTGGTTCTTTGATGGACTTTCTTGGAGTGGTTCTTTGATGGACTTTCTTGGAGTGGTTCTTTGGGGGGCACTTGATGTGGTGGATTCTTTCTTGGAGTGGTTCTTTGGGAGACTTTTTTGCGTGGTTCTTTGATGGAATTTCTTGGAGTGGTTCTTTGGGAGCTCTTGATGTGGTGGATTCTTTCTGGATGTGGTTCTTTGATGGAATTTCTTGGAGTATTCTTTGATGAACTTTCTTGGAGTAATCTTTGATTAACTTTCTTGGAGTATTCTTTGATGAACTTTCTAGGAGTATTCTTTGATGAACTTTCTTGGAGTATTCTTTGATGAACTTTCTTGGAGTATTCTTTGATGAACTTTCTTGGAGTATTCTTTGATGAACTTTCTTGGAGTATTCTTTGATGAACTTTCTTGGAGTATTATTTGATGGACTTTCTTGGAGTGGTTCTTTGGGAGACTTGATATGGTGATGATTTTCTTGATGTGGTTCTTTGGGAGATCCTTGCTGTAACGGACTCTAGCAGTGGGAGATTTCTTCTTGATGTGGTTGTTTGAAAGAATTGATGTGATATGAAATTATTATTGATGTGGTTCTTTGGGGGATTCTTTCTTGGAACTGGTTATAGGCATCTCGGAGAGAGGATTTGGTGAACTTATCTCTTAGGTAGATTCTTGTTTAGTGGATTATTTATTTTGTAGACTCTTCTCTCTTTATTTAGCTCAGTCCGACACAATAGTAGACATTTTATAGACACGTTCTGATGGGGTTGTCTTTTTGATGGCGAGTTTTTGAGGCTAAATTTGTGATTTTTTTGTAGAAATATTTGATGAATTAATAAATAGGAAAAATCAAGGGTGCCACCTGGTATAAAAATATGACCACATATAACGGTGTGTACAGAGCATGCGCGAAGCTAGGCCTAATCTCTGAAGAGAAGTCGTTCACGAAACTGCGACACCGGGCTGTGGAACCTTCCAGGATTGTCACCTTGTCCGAGTGTCTCCAAGCATACTTCCGGGAGGAGAAGGTGAGTGTAGGCAGTTACCATATTATGCAACTTGAGTACATCGCGATATGTAAATGTGAACGATAACGTCGTGATGATCCCATCCTAACACCGCAATTGTAAATTGCTACCAATATAGCTCAATAAACAAGGGAAGAAACATTGAGTAAAAAGAGCTGTATGTAAATGGATATATGTAAATGTGAACGATAACGTCGCCATAGTATGTATATCAGGATTCAGACAATAACTCTGAACGATATTACAGTGATCTTTATTGAAGACATACGAGATAACCAAGGGTGAACAAAATTTCCTCTGCCTGTTAAAAAAAAAAAACAGATGACTGACTATATCAGAGACTTTCCACTTCATTAAGTTTTGTCCATGAGTGCATATCATAAGAAACGTATGTTGTTAAAATAATAAATACATAATTTAGCGGTAGATATGCAATTAGGATTCTACCTCTGCATGTGCAGATGATCGGCGAGGCCTGGATGTGCCCCCACTGCCACAAGAGGCAGCAAGGACTGAAGCAGCTCACACTCTGGAGTCTTCCTGAAATACTTATCATCCATCTTAAGAGGTTCCGTCAGGTATGGATTCTTCTTATCCTTGGACTGTTATATCAATGATCGTGTCTTCTTATCCTTGGACTGTTATGTCAATGATCGTGTCTTCTTATCCTTGGAATGTTACGTCAATGATCGTGTCTTCTTATCGTGGACTGTTATGTCAATGATCGTGTCTTCTTATCCTTGGACTGTTATGTCAATGATCGTGTCTTCTTATCCTTGGACTGTTGTATCAATGATCGTGTCTTCTTATCCCTGGACTGTTATATCAATGATCGTGTCTTCTTATCCCTGGACTGTTATGTCAATGATCGTGTCTTCTTATCCTTGGACTGTTATGTCAATGATCGTTTCTTCTTATCCTTGGGATGTTATGTCAATGATCATGTCTTCTTATCCTTGGACTGTTATGTCAATGATCGTGTCTTCTTATCCTTGGACTGTTATGTCAATGATCATGTCTTATCCTTGGACTGTTATGTCAATGATCATGTCTTATCCTTGGACTGTTATGTCAATGATCATGTCTTATCCTTGGACTGTTATATCATTGATCGTGTCTTCTTATCCTTGGACTGTTATGTCAATGATCGTGTCTTCTTATCCTTGGACTGTTATGTCAATGATCATGTCTTATCCTTGGACTGTTATGTCAATGATCATGTCTTATCCTTGGACTGTTATGTCAATGATCATGTCTTATCCTTGGACTGTTATGTCAATGATCGTGTCTTCTTATCCTTGGACTGTTATGTGAATGATCATGTCTTATCCTTGGACTGTTATGTGAATGATCATGTCTTATCCTTGGACTGTTATGTCAATGATCATGTCTTATCCTTGGACTGTTATATCATTGATCGTGTCTTCTTATCCTTGGACTGTTATGTCAATGATCATGTCTTATCCTTGGACTGTTATGTCAATGATCGTGTCTTCTTATCCTTGGACTGTTATGTGAATGATCATGTCTTATCCTTGGACTGTTATGTGAATGATCATGTCTTATCCTTGGACTGTTATGTCAATGATCGTGTCTTCTTATCCTTGGACTGTTATGTCAATGATCATGTCTTATCCTTGGACTGTTATGTGAATGATCGTGTCTTATCCTTGGAAAGTTGTCGGAATAGTGGTGTCCTATCCGTGAACAGATCACATAATCGTGTCTTTAACAGTGAAAATATTTATCCATAAAAGAAATGAAATCATTAAAAGCACTTTTTTTTCTTTTTCAGATAAAACAAGCTTCTTACTGACTATGAGAAATCTGTGCTTATGTTTCATTTATGTCTAACTGGCTTTGTATGAATCAGTAAAAAAGCATTACCTCTTCACGCAACTGAAAGTTACTGATAGCTTGCACCATCTGTCGGAATAAATATCAATCGTTGATTTTTAATTATTCAAGAATTAGTCAAATATCCTTTCTTAATTGGTGTAGGCCAAAAGCCTGTAACGAGTACATGGTTAGATCTTCTTGATTAATCCAGAAAGATAAGTCCAAGCTTTCGGATCTTTATAATCCTTCTATATCCTCTATATCCTCATTCTCTCAACTGAGGAAGGATTATAAAGATCCGAAAGCTTGCACGAATAAAGATACACATTCCTACTGTATATACACCCATACCTCGCTTTGCGTCGGGGTTACGTTCCAAATAAACACGACGCAGATTGAAACGACGCAAAGTGAAAATATGTGAAGGCGCAATCAAAAACAAAGGTGTTGCCATATTTTAGGGAAAAAAAAATTAAAAAAAATTAAAGACTCGAATCCAAAACAACGCAACTTCGAAAATCTAACGACGCAGAGTGAAAATCAGTAAAAATTAAGCAGCGACGCAACTTCGAAAAAAACAGCAAAACGAAACGACGCAAAGCGAGGTATTGGTGTATATACTTATTTTACTAGTCTAATAGCTGACAAGTTTTCCCTCATGTGACGCTGTGACAACAGGTCTGTCCCAACCAACGTGTCAAAGTGACCCAGCCCGTGGAATTCCCATTATCCTGTCTTGAGATGCAGCCTTTCCTCACCAAACGATCCCAGACTCTGGCGCAGTGGAAACAACGCCGTGGCTACCTCACTCCACCTGTCAAGTCAGAAGAAAGTGTCTACGATCTCTTCGCCGTCTGTAACCATATTGGAGATATGCAAGGAGGGCATTACACAGGTATGCAACTTTTTGGTATTAATTTTGGTTGTAATATGTGTGCTTGACAATGGAAATACAACTTTTTATAAGTTGAATAATCACCTGGAGCAGTAAATTATGTAAAATACAAAATCGTGAGGCCAAGAGTTTCTTGTATAAGGTTTTTTTTATTTTTTATTCAGCTGAGCTTTCTGGAAAAGAGCAGAAATGATCGAAAGCTCGGCTAAATAGAAAAAAATCTTACAATAAACTCTTCGCCTCACAATTTTGTATTTTTATAATACAACTTTTTGTGTGCAATTTTTTGCTATACAGTGGTACCTCGACATACGAGCGCCCCAACATACGACTTTTTCGAGATACGAGCCGACGAGCAAGTGATTTTTTGCTTTGAGTTACGAGCGAAATTCGAGATACGAGTTCGGTTCGGTAGTGTTGAAGATATCAATCTGTGATTTTAAATGGGAATTTTGAATGGGGAAATTTGCTTCGAGATACGAGTAATTCAAGATACGAGCAAGGTTGCGGAACGAATTAAACTCGTATGTCGAGGTACCACTGTATTTTATATATATTTAATAGTTTATTGGTCAGAATATATGGTGCCAGTGTTCATTCATTGGCTCTTACCTTCCCCTCTCCTTTGTCCGCAGCCAATCAACGCGACGCATGCTCTAACTCACTTCAAATTTGTTTTGCTTGCATTACGTTCGTAAAGGCGATGACTATACACACGTCAAATGTTATCTTTTAACGGCTTTTCTTAATTCTTCTTCAGTTTCTCTTTTCTTCAGTTTTTCTGGTCTTCAGTGAGGCCATACATCTTTATCTTGAGTTCTTTATTTATTCAGAGCTTCCCATCCTGTCTACCAGTCCATTTATTTCCACTGTTCTCTTACATTCATTTCACTCTTAATATACACTCATGAACAAAACTTAAGGAAGTTGTACCTTTTACCATGTATATCGGGATTCAGACAATAAATATGAAAGATACACTCATGGACAAAACTTAAGGAAGTTATACCTTTTACCATGTATATCGGGATTCAGAAAATAAATCTGAAAGATACACTCATGGACAAAACTTAAGGAAGTTGTACCTTTTACCATGTATATCGGGATTCAGAAAATAAATCTGAAAGATACACTCATAGACAAAACTTAAGGAAGTTATACCTTTTACCATGTATATCGGGATTCAGAAAATAAATCTGAAAGATACACTCATGGACAAAACTTAAGGAAGTTGTACCTTTTAGCATGTATATCAGGATTCAGACAATAACTCTGAAAGATACACTCATAGACAAAACTTAAGGAAGTTGTACCTTTTACCATGTATATCGGGAATCAGACAATAACTCTGAAAGATACACTCATAGACAAAACTTAAGGAAGTTGTACCTTTTAGCATGTAGTATATCGGGATTCAGACAATAACTATGAAAGATATAACAGTGACCTTTATTGAAGACACACGAGATAACCAAGTGTAAATAACTTCTGTCTTCTTCAAAAAAAGGAAGAAGAGCTGACGTCAATGTTGACTATGTTCCAGCATACACCAAACATCCAATAGAGAACCAGTGGTACTGCTACGACGATACAAAAGTGACAGGCAGTAGACCAAGTGGTCACTCCCAACGCCTACATTCTCTTCTACCAGAGATCTACAGTCACTTCTTGTGCCTCCTCGTCTACGTCAGGCTACAGTTCGGACCATTGCAGAAGTCACGAGACCCTTGCAGGTAACTACTCTATCTACAACATGATTCCTTCCTTTTCTAGCAATGATTAAAGTGATATGTTAAGTTTTTATATGAATCGAGAGTTTTTATTTTTAAAGAACATTAGTTCATTAGGGGTAATTAACTGGCAAAGTATATGTAAAAAAATTAAAATATTTTATTTCTATTACCCTTATTATGAAACGGAGCCCATTTTGATGCCTGAAAAGCAGTTTTTCAAAATTCTTATTTACTTATCCTAGCTGGTTCCAAAATTTCATCCGTTTTAAATGTATTAAAAAAAAAGTTTTTTATTCAATTATATAAAAGTTGAATGTGAAGGTATATAATGTCTGTGAAAAAAGGAACATCAATAAAAATCATGAAGAACAAAGAAGAATGTTTTGACATGAAGAACAAAGGATGATCTTTAATTTTTAAATAACCTTTTGTATTTAGATATATAATCTTTTGCATTTAATCATTTCTTACTTTTATAATGTTGTGCTAAGTATATAAGCCAATAAATATATTTTATATCGAAATGCTCCAACTCTTCAATCGAAAATTAACAACAGAATAAAGATATTCGAACATATTTAGCATTTTCATGTAATGCTTTTTAATGTTTTAGGAATTTTTTTTTTATATAAGAATTGTGCCACAAACACATTGTAACATCGTGGTTCTAACATGGGTGTAATTTCCAGGTATACCTTCTCCTGAAGAAAATTCCAAAACGATCATATCACTGGACCTTCATAATGCTTCAACAGCAAAACAACAGTCCACTGAAAATTTCCCTATTCCACCATTACCAGGTAGTCCATCAAGACAAAGGCAAAGAACTCTATCAGGGGGACCTTGCTTTGAACGCAGGTATCGCCTTTATTCCAGCTATAATCCTAAAAGAACTCCCTATAGATATGAAACAGACGATCCTGTACAAGAAACGTCCACTTTGCCATCATCCAACAAAAGATTTTGGACAGTTACTTCTGTTTGAATTCATTTTGGCATCGTCTGCCTTTATTTTAATTTTGACCTACTTTTTCTTCAAATTCCAAAGATGTGCTAAGCAATCAATCAATTTCTACATGAATACCATATTTTCCACTACCATTTATTTGTGAATATAACTTTTTTTTAGAAGAATTAAAAAAGCCAAAGTTGTATAAAATAAGCTCATTAATTTTCTATCAAACAAAAATTTATTATTTTAATTAATTATAAAGATAGAAATGCATTTTTTAAAATGGAAACTAATAACGTTTAATATAGTCATTTGACAATTCCTTTTTAAATAACTCTTTTTTTATTATTATTATTTTGCTCATATATAAATTATTTTAAATTGATTCTATATATTAATTTATTATGATTTTTCGTTCAATTATTTTTTGAATCTAAAATTGTCAAATATACATTTTAAAAGTGAAAAATTAAGTCTTTTAAAATAGTATTAATTTTTAATTCGACTTTTTTTTTTTGCTTTTATTAATGAATATACGTGATAATTATAACAATGAAACTAAAATATAAAAACAATGTTTAAAAAAGCCAAAAAAAAACCTACAATAATTCAAAGATATAAAAAATATGAGCTTAAAATATATATATAATTGGTGGTGGAACAAATGCTTTAATGTAAAATATTGTACAAACTTATATGGTTTAGCTATTATATTTTTTGATGTTATTATCTTATATTTTTAAAAAGTCATCATCGATATATACTTTAATTAAGTTGTTTTTAATATCTATGTTATATATATATTATTTATAAATAAAAAATATATATTATTAAATATAAATGTTGATTTATTTTTATTATTTTAATGAAAATTTTAGTAGAACCATGTTTGATTATTATTTAATGAATGACCATACAAACATTTATAGTACTTAGTTATTGAATTTTTCTTATAAATGAGACATTATCGATTTAAAATATCTGATTTGAAAAACTATATAACTTTTAATAATATTTTCTACATATATATCAGGGATATATTTCATTTAAATAAATATATATTTTTTTACCCCATTTATTTTTTAATTATATTTCTTTTAATACCCAAGTGTTCAAATAATAAGTTTAATGTTTAATAGAAATATAAATAAAAATACAATTTTTTTCTTAATAATTTAGTTATCTTAGAGTGTGCAATATAAAGTAAGAATTAATGAGTTTTGACAATATATTTGTACCTTTAAATAAAATATCATGAATATATACTGAATAAATACATTTTATAGCTTATATATGAAATGATAAAATATGTAAAGAGAACGGAATAGCTTTAAGATATTAAAAAAAGGCATAAGAATCTAATATTTTTACTTGCATAATTCAATTTATAAATTAGTTTCTGCAAATTTGTTTTTAAATAATGTTTTTCTTTTGATTAATGATATTGAAATATCATATTTTAATATATTATGTGATAAATTCAACATTATTTTGTAAACTTTAAAATAAAATCTTGTTTCTAAATATATTATATCAACACACACAAACTATAGATTAAATTTTATTTCAAGCTTAAGAAATTATATTTAGATCGCAATTGTTTTTTTTTTTAAATTCTCAAAATACCTACAAACTTGGATTATTTAAAAAATTACTTTGCATGTGTCAAATTAAACTATTTTTTTGAAATTTTATTAATTTTTCTAGCTCCCAACATAACTTTATTTCTAAAAAAAGAGACCAAAATATTTTTTAATACGCTAGAAATTTCAAGCAATTTTAATAAAAATAGATTTATAAATTTATATATAAAAATTTCATTTTTGTAACGTAGTCAATGTTAAAAAATGAGCAAAATATAATTTTAAAAGGTTGTTTTCATATTAAAAAATATGAATGTTTCCAAATATATATCATCTTTCGGAGATCTATTTGCTCAAATTTAAAGCATTCCATCATTTCTTTAGGGGACCATTTAAAAAAAAAATTATGAATTGAGAGGATATATACCGCAGTATGTAAATATTAATTTGGATTTTAAAACATGCCTTATACTAAAACAAAGTATATTTTGAACAGAATCGACCAAACTATTGGCTAAATTGTGACTAACCTTATTTTTAGAGAAAAACATTTTAAGATACATATTTCATCGACCAAAAAAATAAATTTCAAATAAAGAACGAAAAAAAAAATTGATGTTGTGATAAATTCATATATAGAAAGTGACTTAAAAGTTTAATAAAAATTACTATATCTCTCTGTGTTTGTTTTTATTTTTTTGTTTGGGAAAAATACAAAATTCACAGACAACAACATAACACAACATTAAATTTATAAACATTGTATTCTTCATGTGTTTCTATTGACAAGAATATGTTATCGTAAAGATGGAGGCTGCCTGGCTGGAATTCTTAGTTCTTTAAATTAAAGATACTTCAGTCAATCCATAGTTATTCAAATAATTCTTTCGGCTAAATTTAACATATACCTAAAATTGAAGTTTAGGCATATGTTAAATGTATAATACAATATAATGCGGCTTATGATTGTTGAACGTGTACTGTGTCGATTTATTAGTCCAGCGATGGCCCAGAAAGTATTTCAAAGTTAGTGTTTTATTGGTATTACTTATTAGCTACATTTTTAGAGAGAGACAAAAAGGACAACACCCTAGAAGGTCTATTCTGGTTCTCATTGACTTCCGCCGATCTGCCGCGCCGCACAGCGGTGGTCATCTCCTATTTCATGGCGCCGCTTGTATGTTTGCTGACGGCGTGGTCTGTCATCCGAGCAGACTGGAAGGAAGTCTCTTGGCCCCCACAAACGAAAATTGTAATTATACCGCAAGTGTTTCTTTTGAACGAAAAATCGAAATTTATTTTAAGGAGAAATAACGATAATTTCTAACCTTAGGGATGAAGTATGATAAGATGAATTGTGAGTTCGTTTCCCATCCCTGGACACTTTTATTTTTCCGTTTATCATTACTCTTCACAATTCATCCTTTCATACTTCATCCCTAAGGTTAGAAATAATCGCTATTTCTCATTAAAATAAATTTCGATTTTTCGTTCAAAACAAACATTTGTGGTATAATTGCAATTTTCGTTCTACATATGTTAAATGTGGCTGAACAGATATAAAATATTTGCTAGCTTTTAAGTATATCTAATAATAAAGGAATAGAGCAGTTAGTAAAGGTGATTATTCATTTTAAATAAAAGCTACTCTTTATTCCCATTAAATACAACACACACACAAAAACCTTTATTAAGACACACAGGTCTTACAGAGGATTCTCCTTGGGGTTACAAGACGGAGAAACCTATGAGAGTGGGAAATATACAAAGGGGTAAAAATGGAGAAAGATTATATACACATGGTAAATATATACAGATTATTATTTGAATAATCCTATGGAAAGTAAGAATATGGATTTGGGAAAAAATAATATATATATTTTTTTTTGGAAATATGGATGGGAGAAGTAGAGAGCGAAAAGAGGAAAGAAAACAGGTATTTACATATGGAACATACATATAATGGAACAAGTCAATTTAAGCTCTTCTGCTCACACAGCACAGGTCTACCATGGCTTTTTTCAAGAAATCTTTAAGAGATTTTCCAGGAAAATCCGAGTATTCCCAATAAATACAGGGTGATCCAAAAGTCTTGCACAACTTTAAAAATTAATAACTCCGCAAATATTTGCGCTAGAGCAGTGCGGTAAACACCATTATGTTCAGAATGCAATGAGATTTTTTATGGAAACAAATGAAATATTCTAAATTGATTTGAGTTACAATTTTATTCGCTAGATGGCGCTCTACCAGAATCAGATATTCAGCGGCCAAATTGTTTAATAAATTGAAAAATATAACTGATCGACACGTATTTTTCCTTTTTGAATACCAGGAAAGAACCCTAATAATATCAAATGATAAATTTATAAAACACCATTTCGCCAAAAGTAGAAGAATTGGATGACGATTGGTGTGCACGGGAACGTGCTGCCATCTATGAATATATTTTGTAACTATTTTACAATTAGAGGAATAAAAAGAGACATTAACGATTTTTATTTTATTATTGATTAATCATTTGAAATATTATATATAGAATAATATTTATTAAATAACATATATATATATGTTGCTAATATATTAGTATCGAATTAATAATAAATATATATGTGTAAATACAGTGTTCTTACAAAACTTTACCCAGAATGTGTCTTTTATTGGTCTCAGCGACCAAAAGTCTTATTGAAGAGTTGATTATTAAAAAATATATTTCGCCCAAAAGCAGTGTAATATACATTTTTTAGGATGGTTTTCAGATGGTTTTTGCCTTTCCCTGCATCCTATGGCAGCTATCCTTTTCTCAGAACAAATTTGTTTACATAGATAAAAAGGAAATATTTTTGTATAATAATCCTTTATTTCATTAAGAAAAGTTCTAATTATGTAAATATGTGTATATATATAGATTGTCTTCTAATTTCTTGGAAAGTTGTCTGTCGAAGGACATCAAAGTCCGAAAGCTTGACGAATTTACAGCATTAATAAAATAAACTGTTGAATCGTTTTTGAAGACAACTCTCAGATTTATAAAATTATTTTATTAAACATTCAACATTTTTAGATATATATATAGAAACGAGTTAATTATCTCGTATTTAATGCAACAAAAGATTCATATAATTTTTATACATTTTTAAACCAGATTCAACTTGTGAAAACAGACGACAAAGGAAGAATAAACAAATTAAAGATAGAGGGTAAGTTCCTATTTTTTGAAGCTTTCACACTCAAAGAATATTCAACTTCTTGTTTCAGAAACACGTCGCAGTTAACTTTTATTCCTTCTTTAAGATGATGTCAGACGATTCTTTCTCTTGTAATTTATTTTTTATTTACTACAGAGAGGGAATAAAGCGGTACAAAGATCTCCATAGGTATTATTTGGCATCATTGTTGTTGTTGTTGTGTTCAAAGAAGAGTCTCAGATGTCTCCATGCATCTCCATCACAGCAGCAGCAATATCCACTATCTTGGGTGTGTAAAGCTGCTGCTCTGGTTCCATGTCAATTTTCTATTTGGCATCATTCTGAACCTTATAAGATATTTGATAGAAGAATACAATATAGCTGATATAAAGTACAAGAGTTGATAAAATAAAATTATAATCTAAAACATAAATATCTCCACAAGTCAGTCTGGAAATTTTCATTTTCTGATATAACATCTGCAATTTCATCCCCATACATCTGTATGTAGGTCCCCAATGACGATCTTTTACGTATTCTTCAGCAATAATCGCGAAGATTTTCCTTGAAGCATTATTAGTCATGGCTGTTAAGACAAATTCTGGCAAGTAACAAAAAATAAAATCGAAAATTAGAACATAACTTTTCGATAATTTCTCATCCGATTCAGTAAAAAGAAATTCAGTACTATATAATAGATGAGCTGCAACCATCAAAAGAATTGATCCTGATAAAGTTTCGTTAATTAATTTTGATATTTCAAGGTCATTATTATATAAATATATACAATCTTCCAATTCAATATTTCTTTCTAAAACAGTCATCTTCATTTTAGTCTCAATATCTTCAAAATTCTCAATAAGCTTTATACAAAATATATTCAAATTGGCAAAATATAATACAATGATGATGTACAATATGTAATTAAGTATTCGACATAAACATATAATAATTGCCATATTCACTCCATTACGGTCAATTTCAATCATATTCAGGATTTCAAAAATACAATAATAAATGGAAAATAAATATTCCACCAATTTAATGGCTAAAAATATACCAATTCGTCCCTTATTTTTAGAATTTGATGGTAAAGATGAACAAATTTCAGAAAGTTGTGTCAAATTTTGGGATTTTATATAAATATAATATATAGCAGACGATGCTATAATATCATATGCAAATGTAATTAGTATGGAACTATACTTTAAATAAATATTGTTAAAAGAATTAATAATGTTAATGGTTAAATTTTTAGGCCAAAAAAATAAAATTGCGAAAAATATTTTAAGTAATTTTATAGATAAACGGGATGATTGAACAATTCTAACAAACCATTTGAATAAAGAATTGAATAATTTGCAAATATTGATAATATTTGAATCAATCCATTCATCTATTGAATTTTTAAATTTTCTTATGTATCCTGAAAATTTTGACATGTTCGTTTGGGTTTTTATATAAGTTATGCGCAGTGATATGCGCAGTTAACGATTCGTCTAGTAATGTTACCATGGTGTCCTATGTTCTAAAAAAAAAATAATATTAATAAAAAACGCCATTTTTCTTTTATAAAATTATTGATTCTATTGAAGTGAAATAATTGGTTCGAGTGGTATTGTCATTTGACAATTTATACACATTTATGATGTGTGTGATTAGTTTGCCAAATGACAATACCACTCGAACCAATTATTTCACTTCAATAGAATCAATAATTTTCTAAAAGAAAAATGGCGTTATATATATATATATGTAATAAGTTGGAGTTCTGGTAGCTCTTGTAGAATCCTGTCGACTCTCGCTATAAGCTGTGGTAACCGAGGGGGACAGTCAGGGCGTGGAGAGTTTTCCAGTACCTCTCTGTACCTTGTAGGACCTTTAACAGTTCTCACAGAGTACAGGCAGTCGTGGTCGAGGCAGAGTGGAAAGCTTGGGAATGTCCACACACACAAAACGAAGCGACACAGTTGTAGAAGGAAAGTTCCATGAACAGATAAAAGTCGAGCTAAGAGCAAGATGGAGAGATAGAAGAGTTCTTACTGACTACATGGTGAGTGAGGTGGACCTTGGAGACAACCGGCGACGCGCTGATGGTGAAGACTCTCTAACTGCCTGTTGCTAAGCCGGGCCTTTTTATATAACTCCTCGGACAAAGAGAATTGCATCATGCACGTGTCGCTACAGGACACTGGCGCCTAACTGTCGGCTTCCAATCTATTTTTAGAAGTTACTTTGTCATTTACTTCTCAATCTTGCTTTAACTCAGCTCTTAATCTATTACATAGTTTTATTTATTCATCCTCAGTTTGTACAAAGTACATTACATATGGTGATGCAAGGACACATGTCAATTATGCGTATAATTATTTATAGATGTGTTTCTATATACAACATGACAATCTTGTTATAAGTATTATATAATATTGGGTTGTTGGTTTAAATTACCATATATATATATGTCGTAAACCCGGGTAAGCCAACAAGTTAGTTGGAAGCAGTCGGGGTTGAGTGGCAAGGCGTGCAGAGTGGGAAGTCCGCACGGGACAGTAAGGACAAAGTTTGGGATCAAAAGACGCTCTCCTAGTACATCTCACGTGGCACCAGGACCAGGGGAAAGTTGAGGATTAACTGAGGAAAGCTCGGCTTCCTGCATGAAGCCGCGGAGGCAGAGAGGAACCAAAACGGCGGCCACGAGGGCCGCCGTGAGACCTAGCACTGCGCGTGCCTCTCCGAAAATATCCACTGTAACCTAACTAACTGTCAACATCCGGACCAACGCCCCTTCTTTGTCCCTCTCTGGATCCCCCGGGTGTCCAGTGGCAAGCTGGTGTCACTTTGAGACGACTAGAAAAGACGTCATACTTTATTACTTACATATCACATTGTTTAAATTACGATAGAATGTGCCCCCGGTGAGAAAGGTTTGATTAGGGGAGTGAAATAAAATGGAGCGAAAAGCTAACAAACCTATTAAATGGGAAATAATTTGGGTCACAAATTAGTTACTAGAATAAAAATAAAGATAAAGGGGAGTAGTGGTGACACACTGATATAATATTATAAAACTACAAAAATATATATATAAGGAGTACATAGGAAGAATAAATTTAAAGTAAACACACACAATAGCGAGGGTAAATATTTGGGAAAGTTAGGTATACTATTTACAGTTTTTTGTTACTTAAGGTGCCATAAGTTTCAGGGATGTAATACAGGAACGAGGAGAAGTAGAGATGAAAAAAGTAATATAAAATATAAAAGAAAATTGACTTAAGCAAAAGGTTTGGGATAGGCAGTGACGCAGTGAAGAATAAAGGAAGAGGGTCTGAATTGGTTTCTGCAAAGGACATCTCAGGAGTTCTGCCCTGCAATACGAGCTTAGAAGCGAAGTATTGTTTGCAGGGATCAGAAATATCAAGATGCCCTGTAAGTAGCATTAGATCAGATGGGCAAAAGGCGTGAAGATCGAAGGAGAGGTAGGTAATGAAAGAATATGAGAAAGAAAAGCTGGCTAAGAGAGGTTAAAAAGAGATGGAGGCTCAAGGGCTGCGCTGCTGTCGATGATTGAGCTCGACCAGATGAAAAATAAAAGAAAAATGAGTGGGCGTACCATGCTGATGAAGGCGATGGGTCGAGCGTGAGAGAAAAAAAAATCTCGCTGGTTACCCAAGCTCTCCGTGTGGAGTTAACATGGGGAGGAAGAGTGTACCAGGTCGATGAATCATTTTAAAAAAATAATTGAAAAAAATTGTTGACGAGCAGGAGTCTCCGAAACCGTTGAAGAGGTTAGAGGATGGAGGTAGATTGTGAAAACAGGGTTCGACTGTTGCCATTGATTGATTGAACCCGGGTTTGAGGAAAAAAGAATGAAATAAAGAATGCTGAGACTGTGACTGGGTGTAAATAAAAAAAAAATAATAATAAGCCATGGATTTTCCTGAACACACCATCAGGATGGGATGGCGAGGAAGGAGTAGTCCACTGGGGCAAATCAATAACTCTCATCAGTGGTGAACCATTCCAGCGGTTTCGCCAGGTTAATCTACCATAGTAGTTCAGGCCTGCAGATTAAGGGCACTTTGTAGGACGAGAACACCTCCCGGAGCAGGGGTCGCACGTATAATGCAATAAGAATAGGAAAAGTGGTTAGTAAGATCATCCCTAGGCGACCACATGTCTTCTATAAATGGATATTTCAGAGATCTAAGGTTGACTGTCCTGACCTCCCTAAATGGTCACAATTTTAGCCCACTGAGAATAGTTATAAAAAAGTCCTGGAATCGATGATCTGGGAGAGTTCTTGCTGAGGTTATCTCCACGCCAATAGTCCCCAGGGTGGTCCTCGAGCCTTCGCTTTCCTCTCCAATCTATTCCTCACGGGATTTTGATCCTGGATCTTGTCTCCTGTGTTCGTCCTTACCACTTAATCTATCACAGCTGCTTCGCAAATGCAGCATATATATATATATATGTGTAATATTCTATGCGGGAAAATATTACTCTTGGAGATTGATGATTGTTGTTGGTGGTGGCGCAGTCGTGGTGGCTGAGTGATAAGGTGTACACACTAGGGGAAATAAGCCAGGATACTTGATGGATTGAAATAAGGCAATTAATCGGAGGAAAGAAAGGCTTTGGAGAAGGTGGAGCGGGTTGACTATTGTCTATCTATTCACATGGCGG
Organism: Cordylochernes scorpioides; assembly: GCA_030710605.1. Lineage (NCBI taxonomy): Eukaryota > Metazoa > Arthropoda > Arachnida > Pseudoscorpiones > Chernetidae > Cordylochernes > Cordylochernes scorpioides. Next base: position 6,581,202 of record CP092876.1, on the reverse strand, counting down.
TGATTGACTTAGCTGAAAAGGATGAACGGGGGAGGTCTCTAGAGCAGGTGTTACCTCGGTGGGAGCTAGCTAACTACTCGATGGTGTCCAGCCGATGACTGTAGGTGCTATCTCGGTGGGATCGAAAGAACAACTCTAGGTCCGAACTCGGTGGGAGCGAAATGACAACTGACAATTCTTGGTTCTCGATTTAACACGAGAATCCTTCTTTGGTTGAAAGATGTGACGTGGAGGTTCCCTATTGGTTCTCCACAAAATGTGCTACTCTCTGATTGGCCTACGTTACTTCTTTTGTCTTTAGACATGTTCCAGCTTGACCCGGAAGTGATAGTTTGTTGAACTCAACTTTTATTAGTTCCGCGATAATTAAACTGGGTATAACTTTACTAATGATCGTGCTAACTTCTAAGCCTTCTTCCTAGGCCTTTCTTCTAGGCCTTTCTGTCCTCCAATGTTACCTTGTTCTTTTATTGAAACAAATCATACATTTTCATACATATATTGGATTAGGTTGGCATCTAATTGTACAAATTATGACAGATGCGCCCCCTACATGTGAAGAATTTATGAAGGGGTTTTAGTCTGAATAAGTTCTGTAAAGCAAAGAAAATAATTTTGAGCGAAAATTAATTGGGTATAGGGAGGTTATATACAACATTGATAAGGATATAAGAGAAAGAAAAAAATGTAGTGTTAATGCTATATAGTTGGTTTATAGTTAATTGAAATCAAAAATTTGTAAAGGTGAATCATAAGTTGAGTACTATGGTACATCGTGAAAAAGGAAAAATTGCCTAACTACATTTTTTGCTCGAGATTGGGAAGGAAATCGAGGAAATTTCATGAGGTAATTTTAGAAATCAAAAATAAAAATAAGAGTAAAAATAGTTGACTAAAATCAAAGTGAAGGCGTGGTTGAAAAAGAAAAATGTCTTGTTGCGTGGAAAAAAAAGAAAAAAATGCTTTGTTGCATTGGTGAAAAGGAAAAAATGCCTAATTACTTTTTGCTCGAGTTTGGGAAGGAAATCGTGGAAATTTCATGAGGTAATTTTAGAAATCAAAAATAAAAATAAAAGTAAAAATAGTTGACTGAAATCAAAGTGAAGGCGTGGTTGAAAAAGAAAAATGCCTTGTTGCGTGGAAAAAAAAGAAAAAATGCTTTGTTGCATTGGTGAAAAGGAAAAAATGCCTAATTACTTTTTGCTCGAGTCTGGGCAGGAAAACGAGGAAATTTCATGAGGTAATTTTAGAAATCAAAAATAAAATAAAAATAAAAATAGTTGACTGAAATCAAAGTGAATGCTTGGTTGCGTAAAAAAAAAGAAAAATGAAAAAGGTTTTTCAAAAATAAAGGATGACTTAATGTCTTAAGTTTAACCGAAAACCAATGAGTTTTCGTTGATAAATGGAACTACGATAAAATAAACTAAGTGGTAAATAAAATGGTAAATAATTGCTAAAATAAGTGATAATAAATTGAATAAGTTGATAAATTGGTTAAATATTTTAATTTTAATTTTAGAAAATAGTGAAAATGGTTAATATATAAACAAAAATATATATATAGTGGTTTGAACCCGTTTTGTATCTACATGCCATTATCTAGATTTCTTAATTGGTTAATTTTGCCCTATAAATTTTTTGTCTCTTCTGTTGCGACACTTAGGCGGAAACGTGATCCTATCCTCGAGTGCGAATTTATGCTATGTATACAGGAGACATGGAAATCTATATAACCTTTACATGTATTTTATCTTGTGTCATTGTAGGTCGAGATCTCAAAAGCCGAGTGTCGTATTTTAATTTGTCTCGAGCCTTAATGCGTTCTAGGGGTTTTTATGCGATCCCCTAGGGCACTTAAGATGTGCTCGCCCAATATCCACTTTATATATTGGGTGTCGGTATCTAAATTAAAACCTTGAATACAGGATTCGAGGGGATCCTCGGTCCTTCTAAAAGGTCGCTTAATCCCTTATGGGAGAAAACGTAAGTTCGAAAACTAACTAACAATTAAAGTGGTAATGTGCGTGAACTTTGTTCGTAATTGACTTTGAGATCTACGTGTAGGTGGAATATGTAACGTTTTTTTGGAAGTCTGTAAGAATAATTAGGATTTAATTATAATAGGGATGTGAACTCATTAAGATGTGTCGGTAACGTCTTGTGAGAGTGAAATTGAATTGTATTTGCAAAAGTCGATATGTAGCTGGAATGGGGAATGAAATTGGGTGATATCCCGAGATGTTCCCAAACTGGCGACATGTAGAAGTCCCCAGCTTGACCTCAATAGACGACTTCCCCACTGTAATTAGATCCGGAAATGGGGGAACTAAAATCCCTCTGTTTGCATACGGCTGATTTTATCGCCGCGCGGGAGATATCTGCCTCCTAATTGTCTTTGTGCTAATTGAATCTTTTAATGGTTCTATACTTATTTTACTGGAGTGGGATTTTATTCTTTCGGCACTGATTTGTTAATTTTCTAGTTTCCTCTATCTGGGAAGAATGATGTAAATCGTTTTATCTGTCGTAGGTGGTGTAATTTCGGCATTAGTTATATTGTGTGTGTGACATGTTTTGTGTACGAATTTTGTTTTGTTTTGTGGGTTGGGTCGGTGTTTTTACGTGGTGTTGGTTGGATTCATTGATACTTCTAGAGAATCGGCAGGTGGGACAGGTTTTTACCTGTTTTTGTATTGTCGTGTGTTATGTTCTGCCAATAATATTGTGAAGAGATGAGTTGGTGTAGTTTCGGCATTATTTGTATTTTGAAAATCCGGATATTGCATCTATTGATATTAAATCGAATGGTTGTTGTGACTTAGTAAAAATGCTATTCAGTGATATCAGAGTGGAATTGAGTGAAAGTGCGACTTTCGACGTGGACACGCTTTGAGGTGAGAAGTGTCACAGGCGTGATGAAGGCGTCTTTGGCCTGAAAAGTGAAAAGTTTTGTGGTGTGGCCTGTGACACGAATCGAAAAAAAAAATTGTAAATGAAAAGGTGTCACGTGAAGCCTTTGTTTGTACAAAATCTAACCTGTTCTCACTATGAACAACAAATTTACTAAAGTCAGGGGTGCTGGTTGCACGAACATATATCGAGAATTCTTATATTGTTAGTGCATATGGCACGTTTTAATGTGAAAATTTTTAGTGTTTTGGGTAGACGAGATGATTGTATTATTATTAACGGTTGTGCATGCTTGCTGGTTGTTGTCGTCTTTTGGCGCGAGTGTCGCGCTTGTTGTGCGGGTTGTGCGTGTTTGTTGCGCTGGTGGTGTGGGTTACCGTTGTGTGATGACGTATGGATGCGTGTGTTGTTAGCGTGAAGACCGTCCTGTTGGATGGATGCTGTCTGTGTTTTGTGGTTGTGAATGTCGTGTTTGTTGTGAGGTACATTTGCGTGATTTTTGCGTGACGACGTATGGTCACGTATGAACTTTGTGTGGTAGTTGTGTGAGCTGTGCTGTTGTACGGACACGTTTTTGGGCATTATTGTGATTGTAGGTTGAAGCCGTTGTGGCTTTGTGAGTTGAGGGCATATAGTAATGGCAATTGGGTTTAGGAAAGAAGTTGTGTGGTGCGGGGTTAGATTGGTGGCAGGTAAATATTTGTGGTTGGGTTAATGAATGCATGCAAGGGTTGCCATGTGTGAAAAATTTTGGTGCAGTGCAAGTCCTTTGGGACAGGTTTTGGCCTAGCCCGTGCGTGCATTCATTGGATACATGGTTGGATACATGGTTAAAGGGGTAGGTCCTGGGTCAGATACAAGTCCAAAGTCAATTTCTTGACGTCATAGGGTGGGGTGCCTACCTCAGTCTCGAAAGGTCTCCTCTGGGGCGTCTTTGGCTTGGGATGGCTGCTTGGGACTCGGGACCGATTGCACTGTCCGCGGAATTGAAGGGGGAAAACTAGCCATTTGCACTGCTTTCACTCGAATGGACCGCTTTCGGACTATTTGCACTGTCCTGGGTCGCGTGGATTGCTTTCGGGTGCGGGTGTATGGGCACGGCATGGCGGTGGATGACTCCTCGGTGGTCGGTGTCAGGTCGCGGTGACACTTGCCTGGGATAAGTCCGTTCGTCTCGCTTGGGGCGGTGGCGCTACCGTCATCTCCCCCGGGGGTGGGGCTCCGGAACGCCGTTTCTAGTCGGGTGGTGTCAACTCGTCGGAGGGCCACTGTCATCTGCCATATAATGGCCGCCAGAAGGCGCCTGGTCGCCTCGCTTCTTGCCAGCTTCTTTCTGTTCGTCAAGTGCTCCCGTTTTTCCGTCATTATCCTGTCGACTAAACTCCGTAATATTCTACGCGGGTGAATATTACTCTTGGAGATTGATGATTGTTGTTGGTGGTGGCGCAGTCGTGGTGGCTGAGTGATAAGGTGTACACACTAGGGGAAATAAGCCAGGATACTTGATGGATTGAAATAAGGCAATTAATCGGAGGAAAGAAAGGCTTTGGAGAAGGTGGAGCGGGTTGACTATTGTCTATCTATTCACATGGCGGTGATTGACTTAGCTGAAAAGGATGAACGGGGGAGGTCTCTAGAGCAGGTGTTACCTCGGTGGGAGCTAGCTAACTACTCGATGGTGTCCAGCCGATGACTGTAGGTGCTATCTCGGTGGGATCGAAAGAACAACTCTAGGTCCGAACTCGGTGGGAGCGAAATGACAACTGACAATTCTTGGTTCTCGATTTAACACGAGAATCCTTCTTACTTCTCATTGGTTGAAAGATGTGACGTGGAGGTTCCCTATTGGTTCTCCACAAAATGTGCTACTCTCTGGTTGGCCTACGTTACTTCTTTTGTCTTTAGACATGTTCCAGCTTGACCCGGAAGTGATAGTTTGTTGAACTCAACTTTTATTAGTTCCGCGATAATTAAACTGGGTATAACTTTACTAATGATCGTGCTAACTTCTAAGCCTTCTTCCTAGGCCTTTCTTCTAGGCCTTTCTGTCCTCCAATGTTACCTTGTTCTTTTATTGAAACAAATCATACATTTTCATACATATATTGGATTAGGTTGGCATCTAATTGTACAAATTATGACATATATATATATATATATATTAATAATTAAAAGGCTCATTTTGTATTATTTATTTATAAAAAAAAGAAAAATAGTCAGGTTTTAATATTAAAAACAAAATTGCTATTTCCTGACCTCTCACATGAGCATTTTAGATGGCAGAGCGCCATCTAGTGGAACAAAAATGAACTAAACGTTGATTTAGCGTGTTCCATCATATTTGTCCAGCCTAATATTTTAATAAAACAAGAAAGACAACCACGTACGCGTTTCGGGCTGTTGGCCCTCGTCAGCGTGGTGCAGACTGTACCTCTACGACCAAAGGTTTGGTCCCAAAGAGAATATAGATTCATATTATATATATGCTATGAATAATATTTTTTGTTGTAAAGATAAAGAATTGAAGGTGCAGTTGTGATAAAATAAAAAAAAAATAGAAAATAATTCTTTACTATCAAGTAGTTTTTATTTTCAATTACTTGAAGAAAATTACACATTAAATATTTTCACAGAGTTATATAGAATTTACAAAATTAATTCTATATTAGTGAAAAAAAAAAGGTTAGTTAACTATACATATTTACAAAAATATAAAAAGTGGCATTTTTTTAAAACTATGGTCAAAAATGTAGAATAGTCAATGAATGTGAAAATAAAATATATATTTTAAAAATAAAAAATATATATATTTGAATTTTCATATTATATAATATTTCCCCCTGTGAAAAAAAAAACTTTAAAAGTTAAAATTTTAAAATAAAATTGGTAATTGCAAAATAATTAATTAAACGAAATCCAAATATCTATAAAAATAATTAAAAATTAAACAATAAAAATCAATGTCCAAATATTTCAAAATAAACAAAAGAAAGTTTGTTTATAAATGATTTATATAATTTTGAAAAATTATAATATATAAAAAGTATATATAAGAAATAATAATGATTGATTTATATAAAAATTTATATGAAGCAAAAAAGGTATTTAAAATATGAGTAATTATGTCATTATATTAGTTATATTTCAAAATAATAAAAGCTGCAGAAATGTTTATTTTTACACAAATAATAATTTAAAATGAGTTGTTTCTAAAATATTAACATTTAAATGTGTGTTATATAATATATAAAGGTATTGCTTAATAATGATTGAATGATGAAATGATAATATAGAGATATATGGAGTAAGATTAAGTATATTTTGTAGGCATAAGAATTGGAGCTGATATTTGTTCTTCATTGTCCATGTCCAAAATATGGCCTTCCTGTAAAAAACATCGTTTATCATCAATATCTATTAACTTTGTGCTAGAATTTTGGTTTACTATTAAGTCATTTTCTATGTTAGTGCTATAGTGAAGTAAAAAATCTGATTCTGGGTAAAATAATTTAAGTTTATTAGAGTGTATAATTTCTGTTTGTTTTCTTTGGGGTAAATTGGGTTTATTAATTTCATATGTGACTGGGGAAAGTTGTTTTAAAATTGTAAATGGCCTATATATCTTTGGGTTAATTTAACAGTGTTTGGATAAATAAAGGTTTTTACTAATACCTGATCTCCTTCTTTAAAAATAGGTTCTGGGTGTTTAATATCATAAAGCTGTTTGCTCTGTTCATGGGATTTTATAGTTCTTTCAATAGCTAATTTTCTTGCCTTTTCTATTGGTGTATGTATTTCTGGGTCATGTTCTATATACTGCGATTCCCAACCAGCCAGTCCTGAACATCTATTGAATTGTATCACATCCTCCAAAAAATACTTCTAGGAAAACTCCAGGACTATAATAGAAAAGCTGAGACAATGGAACCTAATGGAGATCGTTTATACGACTTGAGGAATAAACAACAACAACACTCTGGTTATATTCCATAGTATAAGAATTTAGGAGTAAAGCCTGTACTGTTTCATTATAGATTTTAGTAATTTTATGAATATATTTTGTTCAAGGGATTTGTAAATTACTATATACACCTATCCCCCGATTTACACGGTAGATACGTTCCTGAGAAAAACGTGTAAATCGGGGGATATACGTGTACACAGAAATAAAAATAAAATGCATTGACAGGTTAAAATATGTAGTCAGCACATAAGCTCGGGATTCCTTGTGAGATGTGTACACAGCGCATGTGTTCAATCACAGTAGCATTTAGTATAGTGCGATAAAAAAAACTTATTTGGAAAACCGTGTAAAAGCGAAAACGTGTAAAACAAGTACCGTGTAAATCAGGGGATAGGTGTATTATATTTACATCTTAACCTCTTGTACATGTATGTAGTAATCTACTTAATGTTAACTGTCATGATTATGGCTATGTCTCCATGGTAACATCAAACTACAACAAACACTGGAATTAAGTAATTTTAAATGATTGGTACCATTTAGAGTTGTTGTATGTGAGTGACAGGTTGAATTCACAAACAATAAAACGAGACTTATGTAAATTTAATTTTTATATAAGAACGAAAAATTAATTAATCTCAACAACAGTAATTGAATTTGAAAAAAAAAATTCTATATACATTAGAATCTCATCATATAAAAAAAAAAGACTGAGTGCCATCTAAATCTAGCAGAGCGCCATAAAAAAACACATGTGCTCCTGGTCAGGATATGTCTTCTTTATTTTTAATATAAACACTGACCTTTTAATTTTTTTTTCTATTATTTTTTCACATATTTATGTTGAAAATTTAAAAAGTTCGAAGTTATTTTATATAGAGTAAAACTATATGTATTTCTGCACATCATATTCTCTAATGATGAAAAAAAAAGTATATGAAATGAGCATGATTCACCAGTTGGTATAATTTCAGCAGTTTCGTCATTCTAATTTTGAAAGATAGAGTTAGCACTCACAATCCGGAAATTTTCTCCTTTTAAAAGTTTTTTAAAAGACGAAAAAAAGTCAATTTTGTGTGTGGAGTACAATTTAATCTTAAGTCAAAATGATTATCATCAAGCTTTCGTCAACTCCCATGACTTATGGAGAATAAGTCTGTTTATACCTATCACTAAAATGGCGCCCAACGTGGGGTTTTCATGATGCTGTTTTAAAGGAATGAGCTGGAAAGGAAAATTGTCAAAATATAATTTATTTATTACCAGTTGCAAATAAGACACGCTATATCCAATCTGGATAATTGCGCGTGAAACTATTTACAATAATTGTAGTAGAGTAGGTAAGCGAATTGTCAAAAAGAATATAAACAATTAAGAAAAAAGAGCATTAAATAAACATATACATTAAACAAATAAACAACAACATAAGAAGATAGAAGAAATCGCAAGGCCAAAATATGATAATGTGTTTTAGAAAAATATTAAGTGTTTTTTATTATTATATATCATATATCATACTCGTATATATATAGACAGGAATCAAAACATTTGAAGATATTAATTGATATCAACATAATTTGAGGCTTGACAAAAGAACACGAGGTAGCTGATATAAAGGCCAAATGTCGACAGAATGAAGTTATAATCCACAACATAGATATTTCCACATGTGATCCTTGAAATTTTCATTTTCTGGTATAACATCTGTAAGGTAAATCCAGGATATCTAGACACCCATCGGTGATCTTTTATAAATTCTTCAGCAAAAATATCAAAAATCTTTTTAGAAGCATCATTCGTTTTAGCTGCTATGATAAAATCAGGTAAAAAGAAAGAAAGCATATAGAAGATATTCGAAATAAGATTAATAATTAGTTCTTCAGATGGTATTAATAACAATACAAATGGAGTAAATAGATATTCCGAAACTTGAAGAACAAGTAATCCTGAAAAAGATTTGTTAATTAATATTGAAATATCAAGATGATCATTATAATTAGCGATAAAATCTTCAAATTTTATTCCTCTTCTTTCCGATTTTATTGATTCGATTTTGGCTTTAGTTGTTTGTAAGCCTACAATTAGTCTAATACAAAAGAAACCAAAACTTTTATAAAACATCAACTCAACATTACGAATGATAATAAGCATTATACATTCTATTCCAAGAATTATTGATAAATAAGGGAAATAATGAAAATTTGAAAGTATTCTGATAAATCTATCAACATATATGTAATTTATAAAGATATATTGCAAAAGAGAAATTACTAAGGCAATTTTAGGTATTTTCGATTTTGATTCCAAATATGGGCATTCTATAAAAAGATGCTTTAATTTCTTTGGTCTATTATGTATATAAGTTAAGATAATGAAGAATTTTAGGGTTATAAATATAACTCGAATTAAAATTCCATATTCGACAAATATTAAGTCACTTTTCGTATCAAGTAAATATCTTATTAATAACCTCGGACAAAAAAGCAAAAGAGTAAAAATGATTGCAAAGAATTTGTGTCGCAAAGTAGATAATTGGGAAATGTCAACCAGCCATTCCAAATAACGATGAAAAAGGCTGAAAATTTTCATGGTAAAGTTTTGATTAAAACATTGTCTGAAGGATTGATAGAAATCTGTAGAGAAAATTGTCCATTTAGAAATGACATTTTGTCTTTGTTGATAAACTACTTCAACAGGAGGTAGCACTTCCCTGACACTTTCCATCTTCTGCTCTACTAAACTTTTGATTATATCGTCTGTTTTTAAAATATGGTTGTCATGGTTACCGCATGTCAATGTAATGTCAGATTTATAATATGGGAACACTAAATGAAAGTTAATCATTCAAAAAAGAACTGACAGTTTGTTAGCTTTCCCATTTTTTAATCAAAATTGATTGCTATATGCAATATTTAAGGGGGGGGGAGTATTTTGTAATATGTAATTTGCATAAAATATTGTGAAGTCAATATAAATTGTGAAGCCAATATATTGTTTTGAAAAATTTTCAAAAAATGTATGTTCCATATTAAATTTATTAATTACATAAATGAATGCTATTCACACTCTATGCAAATCTATACAAAGACAACTGAGCAATCTCAAATATATTTTATTTTACACAAATTCTAAACAATATACAGGGTGATCCAAAAGTCCCGCACTATTTTAAAAATTAATAACTCCGCGAATATTTGCGCTAGAGCAATGCGGTAAACACCATTGTATTCAGGATGCAATGGGATTTTTTATGGCAAATAATGAAAAATTCGAAATTGATTTTAGTTACAATTTTATTCGCCAGATGGCGCTCTACCAGAATCAGAGATTCAGCGGCCCAATTGTTTGATAAATTGAAAAATATAACTGATCGACACGTATTTTTCCTTTTTGAATACCAGGAAAGAACCCTAATAATATCAAATAACAAATTAATAAAACACCATTTCGCCAAAAGTATGAAGAATTGTTTAACGATTTTTAAATACAATCAGATTTATGTAAAATAGGTAAATGCAAATTAAAACATGTAGCAAAATATTTATTTTTTATATGAGGTTTTGTGAAATAGATTGAATGTTTGAAAAACACTGCTGATATCAATACACGAATTTTTGAAATGTTAATATAGTACCAAAAATTATGATGGCACTATTAATAGGATTTCTTGCTATAAGAAATGTGTAGTTTCTTGACTGATTGGCGACCCTTGACTATTTAACTGGATATTTGTCATGATCCAACAAATGAAATATAGAGGGGAGTGACAAAATATATATTTGTCGTACTTTATTCCAAATATCCTATGGGCTTGTCAAATGTTATCATTGTTTATTATACTGTAAACAATTTTAAAAATGTGTCCCCTCAAATAAAAATAAATTTTAAATCGACCTTTTGCGTTGAAAAACGTGGTAGTAAAATCATTTTGTATTATTTTTTTTTCACAAAATTTCTAAAGTTATTGGTGTACAGAAATTATTCCTTATGCTACATGTATTTCTTATGTATGTATTTCTATGTTATCTATTATCTATGTATTTCTTCTAATGAGCGAAAAGCGAAAAACAAAACATAAGGGGTAAAATTGTGTGTACCAGTGTTATTCGAGAAGTTATAACACTCTGGTTTGCACGACATAATATGTGAGCAAATGACAAACAAAATATTACTGTTCACAAAAAAAAAAGAGTCAAGATGTGAGGACAGCATTTATTAACCCCATATCCCAACACAAAGAGCTGCAAAATATTGATAGATAATATAATACATGGCGGCTTATACAACACATCACAAGGCGTCAAGTCTGTTGATCTTGGAGGCCACTGGTATATAAAGTGGCGACCTATCACACGATTTTCACCGAAGGTATCCTTCAGCAATTGTTTGGCACCTCGGGAGGTATGAGGAGGTCCTCCATCTTTCATGAATGTTATTTCGCTTAGTGCTTTTACCCTGCAATATGGGAATACCCTTTTCTCATAACGTTCACCAGTTACAAAAACGGTTTTAAAAGTTCTTCCATTCATTTTTCAAAGAAAAATGACCCAATAATAAAAGAAGTGAACCCACACAAAACTGTAACTCTAGGCTGGTAAAGTGGGATTTTTGTAAAAATCCTAGGGTTTTCTGTTGCCCAAATGCGGCTATTTTGAATGTTAAATTCTCCGTTTAGAGAAAAGTGAGCATCATCTGTCCACAGAAAATTCGACAGCCAGTTTTCATCAATATCAATTTGCCGGAAAACCCATGCAGCGAATTCTTGACGCATCTCAAAATCGCCAACTTTCAGCTCGTGAAATCTTTGCATTTTGTATGGGTACACACAATAGAGACATTAAGTGAAGCGTCTTCGGATATCACAATTATACTTCGGCGAATTTAACGCCAAAAGTTCAATTCGGGGATCACCTGTCCAGGATAACAAAAGTCAGTAGGTTGAGGACATGCTAACCGACCTCGACCTTACACCGTTAAATAACGGAGAGAACACCTATCTATCTAAGTCCACAGGCACAGAATCCGCAATAGACATCACAGCGATAAATTACAACATCGCACCCACAACACAATGGAAAATCCTGAGAGGTGCAATCAGTGACCACAGACCAATTTTAACAACCCTAAACTTCAAAATTGAGAATGTCCATTAGAATAAAAGAACATGGAAATTTAGGAAAGCCGACTTGAAAAAAATTCACAGAAAAGCTTGAAGAACTGTGCAACGAAAAATTGAATTACAGAACGCTTGACAAAAACTTGGAAAAATTCTCTTCGAACATTTAAAAAGCTGCAAAAGAGCATCGATAACTAGAGGTAGACGTAAAGACCTGTGGATACGTTACTGGAAGAACCACAACATCGAGGCAATGATTTCAGAGAGAGAGACAATATCAATGGACTTCTTAAAACAAATAAAACAGAAAGGAACTCATTGAAATTATTCACAAAATATAACAAGAAATTTGGATATCCAAACAAGAAAAATGGCAGAATTCTGCGAAAAAAAAATGGATCCAAGAAAGGACAGCCAACACTGGAATATAATTAGAGTGTTAGAGAACAATCAAAACCAACACCAATCCTCCAATACTCTAACCGATATGAATAGAACAGCGAGAACGAGAACAAACAGATGGCTGACATAATTGCTGAATATCTTTCAAGCACTTCCATACTCAACTATACGAATGAAGACAGGACTCTAAAAATAATATAAACCAGTTAGTTAAACAAGCAAGAAACTTCCATCAACAATATATTTTCTCGAGAGACTTCACACTGAATGAGCTAAACTCATCAATAGAAAAATCCAAGAGGTCACCAGGAGATAATCTAATATTTGGTCAAATGATTAAACCCTTTGGAGACAAAGCTAAAATTCAACTTCTACGAATACTGAACATTTCATGGCAAACTGGTAAACTACCAAAGAATTGAAAGATATCAATTATAGTGCCAATACTGAAGCCAAACAAAGATGCCAAGGAATACAAGAACTATCGGCCAATTGCTCTCGCCAGCATACTTTGTAAAATACCAGAACGAATTATCCACTCTAGGCTCATAGTCTGGCTCACAAAAAATAATAAAATAAACCTCTGCCAAACGGCCTGTAGATATCAGCACTGTACAACTGATCAACTGTTCTACTTCTGTCAATCAATAATAGATTATTTCCGGGAAAAAGCGCCAAAGAAGACCACGGCTATATTCCTTGATATGACCTCAGCTTTTGATCGAGTGTGGAGGGATAAATTACGTGAAAAGCTGCACAGCATCGGAGTAAGAGGAAAAACCTTAATCTGGATTGCAGACTTCTTAAGGGGAAGAAGGTTAAAGGTTCGGGTCAATGGAGAATTTTCCAAGGAAGGAAGAACATGGGCCGGTGTAACTCAGGGATCGGTGCTCAGTCCTCTACTCTATCTGCTATATATTAACGACATCCATCTTTACCTCACTGAAGACACAAAGGTTGCCTGTTATGCAGATGATATAGCCATATGGCACACAAGTAGCAGCATAGAAAAATCGTAAAAGATACTGAAGACATCAATGAGAGGACTGGAGAAGTGGGCAATGGAACTCCAAATGACCATAAACCCAATAAAACCAAATCTATGCGTCTTCTCCACCCCCAGGGAAAGAGGCATAAATATAACCACAAAATAAGCATAAACAAACAAATAATTGATAAAATTAGAAATCCATAATACCTAGGTGTGATACTGCAGTCCTGGATCTTTCCAGTTGGTCTCGAGGACCACGCCATCACCATCTCCTAAGCGGCGAAGTACGCGATCTACGTATTCATCGTAGATCGCAAAATGCGTGGTGTCGCTGGAGACCCACTGGCGATTCTCCACCAAACTCTTCAGCGCTGGTAGAGGCGCCATATTCATTATACATAGTGTATATAATGCATATTATCTTTTTTTAATAGTGCAGACTGTGTATGTATTGACAAGATGTCAACAAAATTATTTTAATTATTATTTATGAGGAATTTTAATTTCCAGAGCACATAATTAGCACCTCAAATAGAGCTATCAGAAAACTAAACATTCTAAGAAGGTTATGTGGAACAAATTGGGGAGCAAAACCCAGAATTCTCAGAACAACATATACCACCTTAATAAGACCGATAATGGAATATGCAACACCGGTCTGGGCTCCCTCAAGCTCATCACTAAAAGTAAGACTAGACAGTGTTCAAGCAAAAGCGGCCAAAATAATCACTGGTGCTGTTTCATCCACCAACAATGAGAAAATTCAGAGAGAATGTGTTCTAGACCTACTCGCTCGAAAGCAGAAGACAAAATAAAAACAACTTGGATCGGCACTTCGGAAACGAGGAACCAGAGGACGAGATCTCTCTGACCACTTGTGGTTTGGTGGATCCGCCCTTTTCTGAGAATGAGGTGAAACTGACGGCTTTCAAGTTCGGGAAAAGGAAATCTCCTGGTCCCGAAGGGATCGATAACACGGTCGTGAAAGCCCTGGTAAGGATGCACCCATCGCTTCTTTCCAGGTTATTCAATAAGTGCCTGGACACTGGTACATTTCCTGAGGCATGGAAGGTTGCCCGAGTAGTGCTTCTCGAAAAGTCTGGTAGAAAGGGTAATTCTCCTAATGATTATCGTCCGCTTTCTTTACTAGTGTGTCTAGGTAAGGTCCTGGATAGCCTACTAGCTCAGCGACTGAAGCACTGGCTAGAGAGTAATGAGCTCCTTTCCTCTTTCCAACATGGTTTTAGGGAAGGGAAGTCCACAACCACAGCTCTGAACGAGGTGTTAGAGGGGGTTGAGATGGGCTTAAATAAGGGTGCTTGGGTTCTTTTCGTGGCCCTGGACATTGATGGCGCGTTCAACTCCATGAGCTGGAACAAGCTGATGAGAAATTTGATGGACATGGGTTGTCCTGATAATTTGTGCAGCTTGATTCTTGACTTCCTGAGGGATAGACGGATTAGCCTCAGTTTTGGTGGGCGGAAGTTGGAAAGAAACTGTGCTAGGGGTTGCCCCCAGGGCTCTTGCTGCGGACCTATTCTGTGGAATATCCTGGTAAACACCGTTTTTCAGGAGGAGCTCCATGAGGGAGACAGGCTGAATCTCTATGCTGACGACCAGTTCCTCATCATTGAGGCTGCTTCGAGAGCGAAGGCTGAAAAGTGTGTTGAAACTTCTCTCCAAATTTTCTCGATCTGGGCCCATGAATCTGGCCTTAAGTTCAATGTCTCCAAAACTAAAGCCCTCAGCTTTAAGCCTAGGGACATAAGAACTAAAAGGAAAGGGATCAAATGGGAACACAAGCCGGCTATCCGGATGGAAGGACGGAGGGTAGCGTTGGTCAATAGGATGACCATCCTGGGGGTGGTCATTGATGACAAGATGGGTTGGCAATACCAGGCGGAGGAGATGGTGGCGAGAGGCAGGGAGGCGTTGTGCAGGCCTGTCCTGGTTGGCTATCAATAGGGGGGGGGGGGAGAGAAGGAGGGTACTATTTTTAGGAACCTCTGCCTCTCCTGTGTAGAGCCAATCTTGCTATATGCTTCCAGGGCTTGGTGGCGCCGAAACAGAGATCAGAAGGTGGCGACTACTCTAGAGAGAGTGCAGAGGACAGCGGCACTCAGAATCACAGGGGGATATCGCACTACCAGCAGTGAGGCCTTATTGATCCTCGCTGGGCTTATTCCCCTGGGATTGAAACTAGAGGAGGAGACCTTCAGACAGAAGATCTGGGAGAAAAGGGAAGATGCCCTTGGACTTTAAGCGGGGGCCCTGGGATCGAAGAGGGACACAAGGAAGCCTCCGCAGTGGTTGCCAAAGTGGAATTGGAGTCCTAGAGGGCCGACAGGGATTGGCACGGAGGTTTTCACTGATGGTAGTAAGTCTGGAACCAATACTGGAGCTGGGGTAGTGATATACACTAATGGAGAGCTGATCTTCCAAGAAGGTTTAACACTCAGAGTGGACGAATTGGTCTTTTCAGCCGAGCTGGTTGCGATCAGGGTAGCCCTCAGAGTGTGTGCCGAGAAGAACTTCAGCCCGGACCGCCTCTATTCAGATTGTATGTCGGTCCCTCGTCGTTATCAATCTGGAGAAAGGGCAACTCGCGCATCAAATAATCCAGGAGCTGGAGATGATGACGCGGGCCCAGGAGCTCCCTTGGTTTAGGAGACACAGCCTCAACGAAGGTAATGAGTTCGCAGACAGGATCGCTAAGGCAGGATGCTTTAGAGGTCGATCACTGAGGACCCCAGTGACCAAGAAAGAAGTTTATAGGAGGATCAGGGGTCACGTCCAGGACTTATGGTTGGACAGATGGAGGAACAGTGTGAAGGGGAGAGAGGTATTCAATGGGGTAACAACACCCAAGTACCTCTGTAAGGTAATGTCCCACAAACTCATTAGGGTAGTTCGAGACATGGGCTCTTCCCCAAGTCTCCACAGATTTAAAATTAATAGATACCCTGATTGCGTCTATGGAGAAAGGGATGTGAATGCAAGCCACTACGTCTTGGATTGTCCAAGGGTAGTGGGTGTGCAGGAAGAGAGAAGGAGGGCGAGGGGCGCGATCGAGAGTAAGCTGCTGAGAAATCACAGCAAGCTTCTTGAGAAAGCCCACGACGTGGCAGCTGAGCTTTTCCTCAGCTGTGAGTGAACAGAGTCGACCGGGGGCTGCCTCCCCGCGGTCCCTGCTGGACACAGTAGATAGTTTCCTATTTTGCTGTGATTAAAGGCCACCGGTATAGAAATCCTTCCAGACACGTTGTCTGGGAGGTGGTGTTTCCAGGTACAATGTCCAAGCACTAGCTTGGATACCGTTACTTGGCTTATGAGTTGAACAGAATAGCAGCGAAGGGCATGCTTCGCATGCCGGCTTGTGGACTGAAAGGTCTGGGTGGCCATCTGCTTCTAGGGTGTACCAACTGTGCTTAGGTGGGATCCTCCAGTTCTTGTTTATTTTGGCTACTGTTTCTATTTCTTTAATAGTAAGTTTATTTTTCTGTAGCAAGGGTTCTTTTGTGCCTTTTTTTTCGCTAGCGCATCAGCAGCTTCATTGCCTTCAATGCTAACATGTAAGGGTATCCATTGAAGGTGAATTTTTGAGGTATTGAGAATTTTTGGAGATAACCAATTATGTTCCTGCTTACTTTGTCTCTAAGTTCCCCTGTGTGACTCAAGTGTTGTATGGAACTTCTACTATGAGTAAGAATCCATATATCGTGATGTTTAGTATTTCTGATGGATTTTAAGACTTCATAGATGGCTATAAGTTCTGATCTGAAGATTGAGCAAAAATCTGGGTTTCTTCTGTTCATTTTCTCATTGCCATTTGTGGTTTTAATGAGAGAGCCACTGCCATTGTGTCCCAACTCGTCTCTGCTACCATCGGTATAGATAGTTATTGCATTTTTAGGAATTTTATATTAATTATTTCTAATGATAATTGTTTTAAGTATTCTGGATTTTGGTATTGTTTGTTGGTGGGTTCGTTTAAAGTGGCATTAAAAATAACATTTTGTTAGTGGTTCGCATGTAGATATTTTTTCAGCTAAATAATATTTTTCACTTTATATTTTAAAAATCCATTTCTTTTCGCCAGGTGGAGAGGGCCTTCTTTTTTGAGTCTTATATTGGGTTCCCAAATAAGTATGTAATTGAAAGTTCTGTGTTTATTTTCATAACTCTTGATTTTGTTTATATATTTTGGCAGATTGTAGCTTATTCTATCCTTCAAGGGCATAATGTCTGCTTCGCAAAGTACAATATTATTAGCGCAGGTATTTCGAAGACCTGTAATAATTCTAGGTGCATTTAATTGTATCCTTTCCAGTGTTTTTAGATTTGTTTCAGATGCTGTACCATAGATTTGATATCCATATTCCAAGATAGGTCTCATTAGAGATGTGTAAGTTAATTTTAGTGTTGTTGCTTCAGCTCTCCACTCTTCCTGAAATATATTTCAAGATTTTTAGTCGGGCTCTTCCTTTTCTAACAACTCCTTCAATATGTTTACTGGAGTTAATTTCTGGATCCAGAGGGTAGCCGAGATATTTAGGATGTTTATTATATTGCAATTGTTGTTCTTTCAGAATAATATTTGGTCTTATTTTGTATAGTTTCTTATCGGTATTAAAAAGACAGGTTTCAGATTTTTGGGGGTTAAATTCTAATTTATGTTTATTAGCAAATTTTTCTAGGTGGAGAATAGTCTTGTTCAAATCTCTTTCAGCTTTTTTCCAGTTAGTGTTGCTGCTCCATAGAATAATGTCATCAGCGAAAAGTCGAATATTGGTTGTGAAAATTTTTCTTCTATATATGCCTGCAATAAATAGGGTGAAGAGAGTTGGGCTAAGGACTGATCCTTGTGGCAATTCTTGGTACAATTTGAAGGTTTTAGATAGAGTGCCATTATATTTGACCCTGATGTATATATTTTCAAGGGAATCATTTATCCAAGTGATAGCTTTCCATCAATTTTGAAATGTTTGTATAATTTTGTAATTAACTTGTTTTTCCATACCTTATCAAAAGCTTGTGTAAGGTCTAAAAAGCAGCTATGGTGTGGTTAGTTGGCTTTTTGTTTTGTGCATCTTTTACCTTTTGTGTGAAAAATAAGAGTTGGACTATTGTCTCATGTCTTTTCCTAAATCCATATTGTTCTTCTGTTAAGAGATTTCTTGTGTCGGGGTGGTAGGTGAGTCGTCTGAATATAATTTTTTCCATTAATTTGCAGCAAATATTTGTGAGGGAGATAGGCCGGTAGTTTTTTGGGTCATCAGCAGATTTGTCAAGTTTTTTAATGGGAATTATTGTTGCATTTTTACAGTCTTGAGGCAATTTTCCAGTTTTCCAGTAGATATTGAAAATATAAAGAAGACTTTCTTAGCCAATTTTGCCCAAGTTAGATATCATTCGGCCATGGATTCCATCTGGCCCAGGAGTCTTGTTTTGGTCAGTGTTTTGTAATGCATAATCTAGCTCTTTCATATTGATTTTTTTCATGGAAAATATTATGAGTGCTGGTGACATTTTCACAGTCATGAATAATCTTTCGGGCCTTTTTTCAATCTTGATTTTACTACTTATTTGATATGAATTACCTAAAGGATTGGCAGAAATTTTGTCATTAGTTGCTGGTGTACCATCTGTATTCTCAATCATATTTGTGTTTTCAGTTTGTGGCTGGACTCTGTCAATTTGTTTTGCCAAATTCCAAAGTTTTGTATTTGAGTTTCTTGGGTTCAGGTTTTCACAAGTTTGTTTCCATTTTTCCCTTTTCACATTTACGTATAATCTTTTTATTTTTGCAATCACAATGTTCAGTTCAGTTCTACAATTTGTTTGGTTTTGGGTGCACTTTTTTGTAGTTCATTTCTTTTAGTTATGTGTTTGAATATTTTTGCCTGGTGTGTATAATTTGTAATCCATTTCTTAATATAACCTCTTGGTATTGACACTTTGGCTGCTTTAATGATGGTGTTTTCGAAAGATATCATATTAGCCTTTTTGAAGTTCCATAATTTTTCTTAATTGAGCTAGTTGTGGTCTTGGTGCTAATTTATATCAAATTAGGCAAATGATCACTTTCATAACCTTTTAATATTTGCTATTTGCATTTGTGGAAAATGTCAGGATAGTAAAAACTTATATCAAGGGCTTGTGCAGTATTATAGCTGTAGGAATGATGGGTAGGATTCCCATCATTTAAGCACATGAGAAGGCATTGTCGTCAAATATGTTTGATAGTATTTTGCCTCTTGGGTTTGGCGTAGAACATCCCCATAGTTGATGTTTGGCATTAAGGTCACCTAAAATAATAGTTTTGTCTGTAAGAAATTGAGCCATTGTTCCATCGTCAATAAATGTATTGTTTGGAGGGTGATACATATTGTATATGTTGATGGCTTTGTTTTGATTGAGGTAGACTTTGATACCTTGGGTTTTGAGGTCTAATGTGTTTGGAATATTAACGGTTATGTCCTCATAGTACAAATTATTGATTAAAAATGCTAGGCCACGCCCTTTAACAGCATATACAGATGGATCTTCAGATCTTACCCTGAGTAATGGAGGGGCCGGAATTAACATAATACTGCAAGATGGAACAAACATCAAATTCAAAGAAGGAGCAGGACAGATTTCGTCAAACTTCACTTGTGAACTGACAGCTATCTGGAAAGCCCTTGATGTATGCCTTAACCAACCATCCCTGCATCAAGCAGAAGGAATTTTAATATACAGCGACTCCATATCCGCTCTAGAAGCAATTCAGAAGGGCAATACTAAAATCACACAGAAAATACACTCGTTACTTACCCAACTGGAACCATTGGAGAATAACTGCATTCTACATTGGATCCATGCCCATGCTGGGATCGGGGGTAATGAAATGGCATTTGAATTGGCAAAGGAAGCCAGAAAGCTGAGCCAAAGGAAAGAACAAATGTCATTATTTGACGCTGATTCTTTGTCAGAATACAAGATAATTATAAAAAAAAAAAAAAGAAAAGATCAAATGCGAAATAAACTCTGAGAGAAAAATGACAAAAACTATAACAAGACTTAGAACAAAACACTATAAAGGAATGACAATACATCCAGATGGCACAATAACCTATAGGGCATGCAACAATTGTCCTGGTGTGGAACTTACACCTACCCACATATTCTCATAGCCAGCAATGGCCGCAGCCTTGCAGAAATTTGACATAGACCTAGAGCAGCAGCTTTACACACCCAAGATAGTGGACATTGCTGCTGATGTGATGGAGATGCATGGTACATCTGAGGCTCTTTATTGGACACGACAACAACAACGGCATTCCAGAGTAAAATAAATTATCAGAGATAGATACATATTTTTCAAATGAATTAAAATAAATATAATCGATACTGAGTGAGAGTTGAATTAAAAATATTAGAAATGTATTATCTTCGGAAACAAACCGTATCTAAAATATCAATTTTCTTTTTGCTACATGTTTCAATTTGCATTTACCTATTTTACATATCTCTGATTGTATTTGAAAATCGTTAACCAATTCTTCATACTTTTGGCGAAGTGGTGTTTTATTAATTTGTTATTTGATATTATTAGGGTTCTTTCCTGGTATTCAAAAAGGAAAAATACGTGTCGATCAGTTATATTTTTCAATTTATCAAACAATTTGGCCGCTGAATCTCTGATTCTGGTAGAGCGCCATCTGGCGAATAAAATTGTAACTAAAATCGATTCCGAATTTTACATTATTTGCCATAAAAAATCCCATTGCATCCTGAACACAATGGTGTTTACCGCATTGCTCTAGCGCGAATATTCGCGGAGTTATTAATTTTTAAAGTTGTGCGGGACTTTTGGATCACCCTGTATATATGAAATACTTTTATTAAATTCCCGGAATTTTTGATTATCAAAATCATCACATCAAAGAAAATTTTAATATTTAATAACCTTATAAATATTATATTTTCCACATCATAATTTTAATAGGTGTTTGTTTACCTATGTCATCTTGCTTCCCAAATTTCGTAGCATTTTTTTTATAGACGTCTTCTTTATAGGCTCTGAGGAACTTCGGCGATCTTTCTGTCATGTCTTCTTGTATCTCAACTTTCTGATCTTTAAGAATTTTTTTTCATATCACTGTATAGGGACCATGACCTCTAGGTGGACGCTTTTCAGTTTTCCAAAGCTGGTGTTGTGGCTTTGTCACCGACCCGAGGCCGCTAGTTTGCGGCGACGGTCAATAGATGGCGTCTGGTTTTCACGTTTATTTTGACGGGAGAGGCGACCTTTGTTTCTTTAGTATAGGGATGGGTAGTTTTGGGTTAAATCCAGTGAGTATGTAACTTGAAATAATATATAGATGTGACAATCCTGTTGAATCCTGTCGACTCTCTGTAATATTCGTGGTTGATTTTGTCGACTCTCTGTAGGATTGGTGTTTACCTTGTCGGATTGCTGTTGAGTTGTGTAAGATCCTGTCGACTCTCTGTCGGATCGTGTTGGATCCTGTCGACTTACTGTAATAACCCGTTTGAATCCTGGTGAGTCCTGGTGAATTGTTGAATCCTATGTCGATTATGTTGAATTGGTGAATTGTGTGGTTGGGTGGATTTGATTGGATTGGTGATTGATGGCGCAGTCTTGGTCGAATGGTGGGTTTCCACAGGGGAATAACGAGCACACCTGGATGGGATAGAAAATAGACCTTGCGAAAGGGAGAGTGATGAGACTGGAGGAGGTACTTTGCCTTTCACATGATGGAGCGGACACTACCTTGGTTGGAGCCTATGTTGAGCACACCTTGCTTCTAGCACGGTCACCTACCTTCTTTTTAACTTCTTGTCCGAGATCATCGTCATTAACTCTCCGGATTCTCATTGGCGGAGATCCTTCCACGTGCTTTCTGCTGATTCGTTATCAGTTGGTCATGCTTAAAGGTAATTGGTTGTTGATTTGTCATGCTTAACTGTGATTGGCTTAGTACCTCCATTGTCGCCATGATTGCAATCTTCCAGGAAGAAGAAGGTCTTTGAACTTTAGTTTTATGGGTCCTTGGCAGTGACCTTTATTTCCTGGATGATGCAATCCTGTTATTTGTTATTCCCTTTTCGCGAAGCCTAACTTTTATTAAATCTTTTGACGATACATTGCATAGATTGTGGTGGGGTTACATATTGCTATATACAGATTATCACATAGATATTGTATTCTTGGCTCAAATATATTTAAAAGAGTTGCATAGTAGCCTGTTGAAGGATGTCACAGTCCGAAAGCTTGCCAAGATTATACCGCATAAATCACGTCGCTGTAAACTTTGATTCCTTCTTCGAAATGATATTTGGAGATTCCTTCTCTTGTAATATGCAAAATAGTTACAGCCGAATGGAATATGGTCTTTCGTTGGGAACCTAGAACTTGCCTAAATTATTTTACAATTCACACACACACAAAAGCCTTTATTAGAGACTTGCCCCATACAGATTCTCCCAATTAGGTAAGTTAATAATCATCTTGTGTTATTTACATAGAAATTGAACTGGCTTTACTCTTCGTCTCAAAGTCATTCACTTGTTGACTGGTCCTTACATAATGATGATATGAAAAAAAATATTTTTACAATTCGAATATTGTCGTAAATATTGGAATGAATTAATGCCACCAAAAGACCCTATTATTGCTTAAGATTCTGGTATAACAATTTATTATTTCTGGCAAATTTTTTTCTTATATTTTGGTCGATGTTTTTCTGTTTTCTTATCTATTGGTCTTCCGACTCTGAAATCATTATGAATTGAGTTTCGTCCACCATTTTTTCTCTTCTTCTTTCTTATCTCCACTCAATCACATTAGGATATCAAGTTGTGAACCTTGATGGTGTCTGTTTGACAACCATCATGACTGGGTGAAGTAGAATGCGTCTGCCTTTGTCATTAAGACTGGGAGCACTACTCAGTGGCAGGCCACTGACTTAGCTCCAAAAGAAATGGCCGCCTCTGACATGAGGAACAGACGCCATGTACAGCCGCTCCTAACATGGAGTACAAACGCTGCTCATCCTGTATCCCTGGATCAGGAGCCCTTAAAGCCTTTAAATTAGCTATATCATTCATAAACTTTGGTTTTCTTTAGATATGTTTCGCCCAATGCATTTAAAAGAAATATTGACCATTTTGTAATTGGAATTTTATTTTTTAAAACATAAACTAGTTTACTGGCAATGCGTTTCAATGCGTTCATTGCCAGTAAATTTATTTGTGTAAAATTTTAACGATAGATGGCTATAAAATTTAATTTACTAATAAACTAGTTTGTTGTTCAGAAATATGGACTTGTGTAAATATCCGATAATATGCTGTGATTGTAATTTAAAAAATAATATTATATTAAAGAATGTGTAAGAATTTTTTTTTTTTCGAAATGAATTCTTTGTTTTTTTCAAAGCTTATTGTTCTTGTTTTTTTTTTTTTTTTTTTGCGTATCCCAAAGTTGGTGTGATGTTCATCTATCATAAGTATGTTACATACTGAAGCTATCTATGCAACATAATATCTCCTGAGAGCTCTATGGCCCTCTCTCTATTCCACACAATTTTGACATTCCTAGCAATTGTAGACCCATGTAGCAATACTAGACTCCCTCCTATTCCATACATATACTCATTCCTTTTTTTTTTTCTTATCTCTAGTACACGTGGTACAGGCCATGATAATCATGGTGGTTAATTAGCGACTGCTTATACTGTAAGTGCATCACATTGTCTACACATGTGAAAAGCAGTTCGACTTTGCACTTTACAAATGTGTGCCAGAACCCCGTTTGGTTACTTGCACTCACTGGTGGGGTTGGACTTTTGTAAGTGTCCAATGCGGGATTAGATCCCAGTTCGTAGCGGTCGAAAACCAACGGTTTAGACCAACCTTCCACCGACCCCCTCTTGTTGTTCATGAATTGTAAGTACGTACTCCTTGATGTTTTAATTTGATGGGAGAGGAGCCCTATGCTTTTTTTTTTTTTTTTAAGATCAATTTCTTCCCGGCAAAATTTCTATTTTGAAAATAGAGCAATCCATAGATAAATCTTTAATTAAAAAGGCATATATTGGATCAAAAAATAATTTATTTTACCAATATTTCAGTTGGCTGAACGCCAACCTTTATCAAGGTGTTATAACATTTTAAAGTGTGTCAACAACAAACTCAGCGCTACATAACGTCAACAGCAGTATGCTGAAATATTGGTAAAATAAATGATTTTTTGATCCAAAATTTCTATAGTTATACATTTATAGTATTCCTTTATAAATTCAATTACCATCAATCGATAAAATGTGTAACACATAAATTTACTGGCAATGTGTTTCTTTTCAAAAAATATCATCAGATATTATATTTACAGACCTTACTGCAATGATATAAGTTATTGAATGAAAGGGCTTGACTCATCAGTGGTGAACCCTCTAATTTAGAGAAACCGCTGAGAGGGTTCACCCACTGATGAGCCAAGACCTCTCATTCAATAACTTTTATTATTGCAGTAAGGTCTGTAAATATAATATTTGATGCAATTAAAAAAAAACACATTGCCAGTAAATTTATTTGTTACAAATAGTATTCTTTACAAACTTCTGTAGTACGCAAGGTAAATGACGTGAAGAGAATAGAACAACCTCAACACAAGTATTTAAAAGAACCGTGTAACTTCAATTTTTATTTTATTTTTGTATTTATAAATCAATTAATTATCAATTATTTTATTTCCAAAGCGCTATATCCCGCAAGGGATACTTGCGCCAAACAAGGAGATGTGGGGGCTGAAAGATTTCATTCCAGCCTACCGGGATACCGCACCCCACCGTCAAGATAAATAAACAGGCGGCCGCCATAAATCACCAGGACGACCGGCTCACCAGGAGGAATCCAGAGAGAGGACCAGATGTACATTCCGGGGTGTTGTCCTTTTTGTCTTCCCATATGAATGTAGTTATCAAGAAACTTCAATAAAACACTAACTTTGAGAGACTTTCTGAGCCATCGCTGGACCAGTAAATCGACACACCACAGAGAAGAGTTTATTTACATAAGTTATTTACATTATTCAACGCATGAAAACATTAGAGATCCAGATTTTGTAGAAAGTTTAGAATGTATTTACAAAATATGTGAATTGAACTTTAAATATGATTTTTTATCGGAAATCAAATCGTTAAGTTCACAAACAACTAGTTCATTCTTCATTCTATAATCTTTATTTATTTAATAATTATTTATAAATGTCTGATGTAATTCCCCACATTTAAAAATAATTAAATTTATCTTTATCGTATTTTTAAACTACTTTTTTAACCTTTTAACTTCAAATTTTTTAAATTTTAGTATTTTATAAATATCTGTTGCAATTGTCCACATTTAAAAATAATTAAATTTATCTTTCTGATATTTTTTTAACGGTATAAAATTAGTCGTTTGTACTGCTGCTAATCTAAACAGTTTCCTTTTTCGCTCATAGATGGCAGGACCTGTCCGTTCCTCTGTAATGTTTGTTAAAAATTATTAGATTTCTATATATAAAATATATATTTTTACTAGATATAAAATATGTTTAGGATACATTATTGTAATTTGTACCTATTATAATATATATTTTTTATGCTTCATAATTTTAAAGTTTTCGTTTTTTTTTTTTCAAGTATCAGATTGAAATAAAGTTATCAGCAAAATAGTCATAAATATTTTCGTGAGATGGCGCAACGTGTCTGAATACAGTATAACTTTTGTTAAATTATTTTGTAATAAACTAATATATCAAAATATTATAAATTTAATATAGTGATTGATATATTTTAAAGATAAATATATATATTTATATATGCTTTTTATGAAAAATAATTTTTAAAACTTCGTTTGATATTAAAAATGTTACTTCTAGTTGTTCATAGATGGCACTGTAAGTCCATAACGTTTCTACAACCATTTCTGATAGTAAATATTCCTTTTTGAATATTGTGAATAGTTTTGTTTTTGTGCGTATATAAACGACTTACCTTTTTAAGATAAATACTAAAGTTACTGACATTTTGAGTTGTTAAAAACATTGTGTTTAATAACAAAATATTAAAGTTTTCTAATATATTTCGATTTTTGTTGTAAATTTTTTTATACTAAAAGCTTCAAAATTTGTTGACTCTTGAATGCCTTTATCTAATAATACTCATTTACATATTAAACAAAAGATTACCGGAATATTTCGAATGAAAATTCATTGAATCTGTTGTTAGAGATATTTATTTTACCAATCAGTTACCTGATGCTACGAGTCAAAAAAAGTTGCATATTATAGCTTAATATGTAAATAATACATTTAAACTTACGAATATTTCTTATTTACATATTTTCTATACCTTTGAACGCCAATATGTAATTTTATTTTTTCAAATTATAGAATCATCATAAAAGTGAAGAATCGGATCAACTTTTGTGCGAAAGTATTTCGATAAATTTCTAATGCCAAAAAAAAAAAGAGGGCCTACTTTACATATAAAAAGACTAAATATTTTATCATATTTCAAACAATAAAATTATTTTATAAAGATGATTCTTTTAAAAATTGGCTCTTTTATTCAAATATTTGACGTTGACACGTGTGATGTTTGTAACGGCAACTGGCACGCCTGCCATCTGTCAATTCTTATTTGCATATTGTTTATGCAGGTAACACCTTGACAAAGGTTGGCGTTCAGCCAACTGAAATATTGGTAAAATAAATAATATTTTGATCCAATATATGTCTTTTTAATTAAAAAAATATTATTTATCTCAGTGAGTAGATTATTATATACCACTGAAAAAGTTCTACAAGGTTGATACCGTAAAATGATTGAGTGGAGATAAGTTGGTCCATGAAGATTTCTACAGAGACCGTCGACTATAGCCAAGGAAGTAATTCGGTCAAGTTGAGATTCAGAGTGATGGTATTGTTTTACCTTTTATGTCCTTGATGTTGGAAAACTGTCAGGATCTCATGGACCATGTGTGGATCTTTACCTATTATATACTTACAATACAAACTGTAACAACCTTCTACCTCCACCATGATTATCATGGCCTGGTAATACATGTACATTTTTGATCCAATATATGCCTTTTTAATTGAATATTTATTTATGGATTGCTCTATTTTCAAAAATATTGTAAAATATATTTACATATTTACAGTAGTTATAAGAGATACATAGAGTTCTCAAGTTTATAATATTTTTGGATAGAATTGTGACAGCTTGTACTGAGGTACACCACATGTTTACACATGTAGTACCAGGCCATGGTGGGTAGAGGGTAGTGATAGTTTGTACTGTAAGTACACCACATATCTACACATGTATTTCCATCATCTATACATGATCTTTCCAGTTGGTCTCGAGGACCACGCCATCACCATCTCATCAGCGGCGAAGTACGCGATCTACGTATTCTTCGTAGATCACGAAATACGTGGTGTCGCTGGAGACCCACTGGCGATTCTCCACCAAACTCTGCAGCGCTGGCAGAGGCGACATATTCATTGTACATAGTGTATATAATGCATATTATCTTTTTTTTTAATAGTGCAGACTGTGCACTTTGTATGTATTGACAAGATGTCAATAAAATTATTTTAATTGTCTACCCATGTATTACCAGGCCATGATAATCATGGCGAGGCTAGAAGGTTTTTACAGTTTGTACTGTAAGTACACCACATATTAAAGATTTTACAATATTATCCAAGCTTTTTAACAACACAAGCTATGCTATTGAAATTTTATAAGATTTGTGTTCAAATAATTTCTGGAAAGTTATAACACGCATTGTACTTTGCATTCATCTTCTGTAGTTGGTTAGCTAAATATACGCTCTTTTCGTCTGTACATAAACTATTTTTTATATTAAAAGAAACTAGATTTTTGTACTAGGATTTAGAAATTCCAAAACTCTTTTTGTAACGTTTATAATTCGTTAACTATAAACGCAAATCTATTAATACTAGTACAACAACAACAAAAAGCCTTTATTTAGGGTCACTGGCCCTATACAGGATTCACCAGAGGTATGCATAAGAACAAAGCAGTGAGACAAAGGAAATAACGATATATACAGAAGAAAAAGAAAAAAAAACAAGAAAGAGAAAGAGGGAAGCAAGAAAAACAACACAAAAAGAGTAGCAGTAAGAAAGTGAGGAGTGAGTGTCACTTGGCCTTCTTCTGAGATACGGACTTGTGGAAACCATAAAACGCCGTAGCAATATACTTATTCTGGGTCATATTGTCAATTATTGATGGAAGTGAAGCACAGAGTTGCCCAGTTTTGAGCATAAGGGTTCTTCTTTCTTCTTTCAGAGCATAGCAATCAAAATATATAGTATTAAAACTAGTATAATATCCTACTAAAATATATAACAATACATAAACATGTTTATTAAAATTCGAAACTATTTTAAATGCGTAAGATTCTTTTTGAAATTAAACAATTTCTACTGTCCTTACTGCAATGGAAAAAATTAAAGGGAGGGCCTGGCTCATCAGTGGTGAAACCTCCCAGCGGTTTCGCTTTTTTCCATTGCAGTAAGGGCAGTAGAAATTGTTTAATTTCAAAAAGAATCATACGCGTTTAAAATAGTTTCGAATTTTGATAACAGATGGCGTCTCTACATACTATATATCATCAACAACAACAACAACAAAAGCCTTTATTGAGGACCTCTCGTCCTATAAAGGATTCGCCAGTTTACAGAGTAATTGAAGAGAAGAGAACTAAGAATACAGAGATATATGTAGTAGGTATAGTATAGTATTTTCTACACTGTGACTATATACAACAACAAGCCTTTTACTGGAATCAAAGTCCCATACAGGATTCATCATTCTAATCCTGACAAAGATTATTTACATATAATTATTTACATCAATTAGATTATGTATATAGTTTCCCCTTCTCTTCAGCCGTTTTCCAAAATTTGAACAACGCAAACGCTCCAGCTCTGTTTCTCACCACCTCATACATACTATATATCTAGAGTATAATATCCTATTAAAATATATAACAATATAAACATGTTTATTATTAATATAACTAAACCTAACCAGAATTTATTAAGGTACGTTAGAGACCCTTCAAAGTTTTGTTTCCCATGATTTCTACTTCAACAACTCGCCGTTTTCTGACGACGGAGGGAAAAAAAAGTCATTAGCGTTAATTTGCAAGTGAAGTTTATCACCAACCGGCAACCCCTGGTGTAATAAATCAGCCGACATTATCGAGGCAGCCGAACATAATTAGGCGGGAAGCAGGTGATAGATGGCTCAGGTGTCGTCTGACGGCTATTTGCATAAGTATCTTCGTTACATATTACCCTGGTTTACTGTACTTAATTGCTTAATATACATTGGAACTTATTTCGGATATATTTTTATATACATTTTTGTGTGATAATATTTATTTAAGAATATATTTTTGTTTTTGTTATTTTTATTGTATTTTTCACACACATTTTTATATATTTTCAATTACTCGTTTTTGCCTTTTTAAATTACGTTTTATTTGAAGTAAATAATTTACATTCAAGTTAAAAATTGTAGAGAACGTAGATGGGACTGCCTTAAGATCATATGATAGAAGTCAACCAATCAGCGAATGAATACAGCGGACACCATATATGCATATCTACACACCTATTAAGACTGAAAATAATATATAGTGGCAGTAGAGTGAAAACTATTTAAAACTTGCGATAAGCTCATAGAGAATTTTTGTACTTTGTCAAAGACAATTTGACAGCAGTTATTGGGAGATTTCATTCCTACATGTGATCAATAATTTACATATTTCCCGAGTTATATATAAATAATTAAATCCTTGAAGAATTCTAACCAGAAGTTCAAGTGGAAATGTCCTCTTCAAAATTATCTCTCTCAATGTCATATATTATCATACACGGATATGCCGGGAATATATTGCCACTAATTGATATGCAGAAAAATAAAACCCTCAGCTATATATTGTAGCGAAGTGAAATTGCTGGCTCAGCAACCCTGGAGCTGACGTCACTTCCTGTGGAGGTTACCCCTGCGAGGCCGCGTGGCCACGAGACTTTTATTCTTTGCTCTCTCTCCTTTGTTTACTATTTTAAATATAGCTATTTCTAGATATCACTTAATTATAATTAATTCATTCATTCATATTTCTCGTTTGTTCTTCTTTTGACCTCGGTTTGTTTGGTTAATAAAATAACGTTCTTCGTTTGTGGATCACCGACTCTACCTTTCTGCTACGCTACAATATGTAAATAAATGACTTCCAAGAGTGAATTTCTTGTTTTATTCTTTTCAAGCTTTCGAGTATCTACAGGACTATATGATAAATAAATAAAATAGATTTAATAATATTTAATTTTTAATTTATTTTTCAAAAAGGTTACAAGTTTTTCTCTAAAAAGTGTAGCGAATGGTCAGTCTATTTTACATATTTTTATTTACAACTTCAATAAATGACAACAGTAAAAGTAAACAAAGATATTTACATTTGCTATCTTGACTCCTGGTCAGTGCTGTGGCCCTTGCCGTTATAGTCCCCTGATGTCCTGCAGCTCTCCAGCAGTCTTTCTATGGCTAATAATATTTAATAATATTAATTTTAATAATAGTAAATAATATTTTGACATATGCTCCTGTTGAAGGATTTATGATACCCAAAAGCTTGAGACAATATAATATATACAATAAAACAAGAAATTCACTCTTGGAAACTTTCGACAAAAATCTTTTGTCCTCGTCAAAAAAAAAATCATTTAGCAAGGCGATAAGGCACAATTTGGATTATAGATTATGAAACAAGCTAATAAGACCAAATCCAAATAAATAAATAGTGTGTGACGTTTCGGTAACAGCGTTGTTACCATCTTCAGACAAAAGTTTAGTACTGTTACCGAAACGTCACACACTATTCATTTATTTGGATTTGGTCTTATTACCTTGATTTAGCAAGGAGATAAAAATATATTTGAGGTTGAAAGGGCGTTCTCACGCAGTTTTTCAAATTTAGTACTACATCCGAATCATAAATAGATATTCAACTCGTCAATATATATATATATATAAGTATTGCAATAGTATATGCAAATAAAGGTGGATTATATATAAATAGAGAGGTAAGAGACATAACCCATCGAAATGCCAACCACCCGGGCTGCCCACCAGTCCAGTATAAAGTTCCAGTGACGTCCTGTACAGTAGAGCTGAACCAGGAATGCTAGCAGCCAGTCTGGGAGGCTAACCAAGGAAACAAGATCGAGCTGATCTTGTCTAATTAGTAAAACTTTCTTAATTACAATCAATAACACGTCATCTATATATAAGAAATGACAACATTAAAGCACGAATGCTGTTTTTACACATAAAACAAACTTATTGTCAAATTATTAGACAAACACGGCAGTTTTAATCTTCTCAGTTATGCGGGAAGAATGTTGTTTATTTGTTAAGTGAACTCCCACGTCATTGGACCAATGTGGCCATGTTTGTACATAAAAGAGGGTTGAAACGGAATGCGAGGAGTGGTGGAGTGGTGATTGAGTGGAGACGCTTAAAGCGTTCTCTGTGTGCTTGTCTGGTGATCTCCTCGCATACCTGTGTAACCCCGGTCCGCTCCTTATCAACGCTGCAAATAAAAGAAAAGTACTGTTTTTATTTTATTTAACAAATCGTGTTTTTTTTACCCCCTTTTTGTTGTTGCTGTTGTACTCTTGAGTGTACCTTTATCTGTGTTTAAGTTACTCTTACTTTAGGCCCTAGTTTATTGCTTTTTGTGTGATAACCTGTAATAGTAACTTTTGTCATTATAATGTCCTCCTTTTTCATCGTAGTAAGGACAGTAGAAGCTTATTTTAAGTGTAAATATGTAAAATTGTAAAAGAAACATTTAATGTTATCATTTCTTATATGAAAATAGCGCGTTATTGCTTTATAATTAATTATGCCTAAGTGGCTTTGTACTTATGGTTTGCTGAAGAGGATTGCTCTCGATACAAATATTTAAATATAATTCTACTCTCCTAAGTACTAGGGCTCAAAGTAACACACAGAAACGCGTACACTCAAAATACAACAGAAGGGAGAGCGTAAAAAAGACGATATATTATTTTAAAAAAAAACAGTACTTATCTTTTATTGCAGCGTTGATAGGACCGGGGTTACACAGGTATGCGAGGAGATCACCAGACACGGACACAGAGAATGCTTTAAGCGTCTCCACACAGCAACTCCTGGGAAGAGCCTATCGCATTCCCTATGAACCTTCTTTATGTACAAACATGGTCGCATTCGTCCAATGACGCGGGAGATCAGTTCACTAATCAAATACAATTACAAAATTAACCAATTACAAATACAAAACATTCTCTTTCTACAAAACTGAAAACCTTAAAACTACTCATGTTTGTCAAATAATTTGACACTAGCTCAATTATATGGTCATTCTAGTGATAGAAGTGAAGGTCTACAAGATTGTTTGCGCCATTTATCGGCTTAAATATATCAATATCGATTTCCTCCATTCTCCCTCAATAAAAGCTACAATAATAAACCAGATTGTGTCCTAACTGAGTGTGACAAAACAGTGTCACTACTGATGTTGCTACACAAAGGAAGGAACGTTGCCAAAGATGTTTCACACCTGTTCCTTTACATGAGCAATGAAGCTTGAAACTGGCGGTTAAACGGAGGAAAATTCCGAATTAATATTAAACATGCTACCGGACTCCAAACCTAACCTTACAATGGAAACACCCGCGTGATAGAAAAAAAAAAAAGAAGAGAGAATAAGGTAATAGGGCTGGCAACCCTGGGGAATATACAGTAGGGAAGCAAAATGGCGTAAGACGGGCGGTTTCTTTCATCTTTTGGTCGGGGCGTTAATTGCATCGGTGGGCGTGTCTTGGTTTGACCACGCCCCCGTGACGTCACGCCCGCCTCCCATTGGACGCCCCGCCCCCTCAGGACAGCGTAGTTGTCGCCCCACCGCCATCACGGTAAGTGGACCCTCTGCAACCACTCTTCCAAGCCTAATGGGCTTAATTCGCCGAAAATTTTAGGCGTGGTCCCAAAATCGTTCGTCCTTGAACCGCTTCTTTTTTGGATAAAGTCTTAAACCCCCCCCCCCCCCCTACTTCATTCTCCAATCCCTCCTTCTTTTGTTTGTTTTTATTTGGTGCCTGCCGCGTTGGATAGCTGTGTGAGGATGGTCGGGATACTGAGCTATGGTGAGTCCTTATTTACACACTTCCATACATACTATCATCCTCTTAACCAATCCCAAAGATATATTTCCCATCTAAACAACATCCTAAAAAAAAAGCATATAGCTATATAACGCATAGATTACAAATCACTACATTTCTATCTATAGGAGAAGTAATCAGATTTCAAATATAGCTGGTGTCGTCAAACTTTCGAGGATTTCTCACACTTCCATGTACCATATACAGAGGTTATTTACAATGCTATAACACTGTAGCATTGTAAGTATAAGAGTTCAAGGCATGCGAGGATGCCTTGAACTCTTATACTTACATTATTCAGAGGATTTCATCTCTTTTTACTGTAGCATTGTACGGAACACGCGCGAATTTGTCAATGCGACTTGAAACAATAATATAAATAGAAGCTCTGTTTATATATTGATATAGAGTTTTAAAAGTACTACATATATATATTATATTGACATATATACATATGTTCTTTATTTGCATAATTTAGTACTATACAAGAGCGATAGCTACAATTTACAAAAAGTTAAACAGTTTAATATGAAAAAAAGTGATATTGTACTGAGATAAGGTTCTTAAATTAAGAAAACAAAAGAGTTGCGCACGATAAGGAAATGCCTTTTTTAATTTTCTTAACATAGTTTAATGTTCAAATCTCCCCAGTTAGACACAATTGAAATGAAGCATCTGTCTTGAGACAGGATAGACAATGTCTTAAAGAAATAACTCAATCCAAATAATCTGCACGTAAATTCCTTATTTGCATGATGGAAAGAGAAAATGTTTACAAATCTCGCTATTAAGTCCATGGTAAATCTACTTGATGGTTAGGTAACGATTTTTTGATTTGCATACTTCCAATATGATATTTCAAAGGTTAGTTTATGGTTATATTCTTTTTGACTTTATGATATATTTTAAAATATGCCTTGTTTATATATCTTGCTCTTTCTATATACATATATTCGATAAATTACATATATATGTGATATAAATTTGCCATTGTAGACATGAAATAAAAGTTGTATGTGACCGGAATTTTATACCGCTAGTCTAAAATAAATGAATAATTTTGGGTTGCAAAAACTTTTTCTTTGTGTGTCTCTTTATCTATATAAAAATAGAATATATATTTTTTGACGAAATATCTTTTTTTTTTAATTATTATTTCACAAGAAATATTAAGATGAAGTTTTTAGTGAACACTATTGACGATTTTATCTTCTATATCAATTAATACCTATATACATATTACATATATACATATCACATATATACATATTACATATATATATATGTGGTAGAGAGGTTCTGGATCATCAGTGCTCAACAAAAACCTTTTATTGAGACATCTTGTCTTTCATAAGATTATTTCAGAGTCCAAGAAAGGACAAAAGTAAACAAAGGTAGCCAATATGTAAATACAGTTATATACATAAGTCTTGGTAGAGAGATATAACTGTGTGTCTCCTGGTTATGTTTTTAACGATATTATAACTTTTACTGCTGAACTGGAGAACTCGTTTAATAACAACAACAACAAAAAGCTTTATTAAGACTTTTTAGTCTTATACAGATTCTCCAAGCAGAAATATAGGATACATGCAGAATAAAAGTAATCGTACCTTAATGGTGATATGATATTTATATACAGGAAAAATTATATAAAGACAATCAAGCTAATAGATTAGTCTGGGTAAATTGGAGGAAAAGTATTATACATGAATTTACCGCGGTTTCACCACAAATGAAGGTAAAAAAAAAGAAAAAAGATAATCACAATCAGAACTGGTGTAATACAAGAAGACAAAGCTATTATCGGCCAATGAATCAGAGAAAAAAAAAACTTGTAAATCTTTGACTTGTTACGTTAATAGACATGTGGAACTGTCTATTTTTGTCTTTCTCCCTGAAGTCAGGAACAATACAATGGAAGATCTTGTGGATTTCATCTCCGCATAACTCGCATTTTAAGAAACAATCTTTCTCCCACTATAGATCACTAATAGTAAATCTCTTTGTTTAGGCGTCAGAGAACAATTTCTATCCTCCTCTTTGTTTGAACATTCAAAGATATAAGGTAAATAAATCAAATTGTAAATAATATTTTATTAGTTTTCTACTTTTGTGTGTACTATCTACAAATTGACAATAGAAAAACTCTTGTTGGAGATCATCTGAATTTACACTCATGGACAAAACTTAAGGAAGTGGAAAATCTATCGCAGGTCGTATATCTTTTTGAAGAGACAGAGTTTGTTCACACTTGGTTATCTGGTGTGTCTTCAATAAAAGTCACTGTAATATCTTTCAGAGTTATTGTCTGAATCCCGATATACATGCTATAAGGTACAACTTCCTTATGTTTTTGTCCATGAGTGTAGGTTACTGGCTACCGATTGTTTACAGAATGCGATAAAAACAAATTAAGTCAATTTATTTCATACATAGATTCACGTGATAGGACAATAGAGGACAACATTTATTTACATATAATAATAAAACAGAGTAAAGTATGAACAAGTATGTTCTAGATATAATTAAATAACATATATACACGCTTGTTCGGTGGTACAAATACTTGTACATACTTGTACTACAATAGGAACGATACAGAGAATATTAGCAAAACTGTGAAGCGTTCTTGCTGGCTAACCTTTTATGTGTCTCTTATATCGATCCTTATTTTGACAGCAGCTTTATAAAAATGATGAAAATGTGAAAAAAAAAAACTTTTTTTCTGCATACTTAATATTTTATTGATCTTATTTGATAACTTCTCATAACTTCAGTAGGCCTAGGGTTAAATCAAGAATAAAAGAGGTCTATCAGAAACACCAAATTGTTCCTGCGGAGAAACTGAACAAACTGCTCTTCACCTTATCTATGACTGTCCGAACTTTACAGAAGTGAGACATCGATTGTTCCCTGATCTAAATGATTTAACTCTCTTACATCAGCCACTTTGTCTATATACATGTTATGAACTCTGTCGAATAATACATGTAAATATTTAATTCTAAGTTTTAATTTGTTTGTTGTTTCCTCTGTATTAGGCGCAAATATCTCAATATCGCGCCTTGTTGATTAATTAATAAATAAATAAAAATAATAAATATCTAATATCCCTAATTAGTGCCATATTGAATTCAAATAGTGATTAATATCTTCTATATAGAATATCGATTGCTCCAACTTTTTATGACACAATTATGCACTTTTTTCCGTAAATACGCTAAGAAATGGGCTAAAACTGTGTAGCATCGAAGAGTTGGAAATTCTATATTGGAATAAAATGGACATTGTGTTGAAAATGGATTTATTCCGAAAAGCAAAATACTCTTCAATACATATTATCACTAAATTTGCTTATTTTAGAGTAAATTTAAACTAACTTTTTCTATTTAGTAATTATGTAAATATTTTTATCAGGTTGATGTTAGAAAATATGCAAATTCTGTAACGGATTTTCTTTCTAGTTTTTTGTGAGGAAAAAACATTGCTAATTAAGTTCATCAATAGAATAAATAAAACCTTCTAAAATACAGAATTCTGTTAGAACTGTGTGACTCTGATCTGAAATCCCGACAATATAGATAAAGAAAAACGGCTTCTTAGGGTGAGTTTTATTGTATAATTCATCTCAAGCTTTCGGGTATCACAAACCCTTCAGTGTAGGATAAACTACATATACTCCTGGAGAAAGGTTTGTAAAATCCGAAAGCTTAAGGTGTGTGTGTGAATATACAATAAAACAAGGAAACTCACCCTCGGAAGCCTTTTTGTTTATTATTTAAAAGGGATTATGTGTGCGTATATAGCTTTTTCTAGTGTTATATGTAAATAGAGTGAAATATAGGGGGCTATATATATACTATGTAATTATATTCAAATGTGTCTAAGTACATTCCCTAGCAAGGCGAAACCGCGAATGGCGCATTATATCAGTTATGGTTCCTTAGATCGTGCATATTCAAATGACCTTAATCCCTACAGTTTATACAAAAATCTATGCGTGATACTTTTTTTGAAATGAGGGATATGCGTCTGTCATATATTTATGCCATAGAGATCTATATGCAAATTTCGAAAACAGCACCTTTCTCTTTTAAAAAGAGGATAAAACAGTCTTGTTTATTTTACTTTTTATAGGAATATTCTGTTGATTTGATAATAGGATGATATGAAATCTTAAACCTTTACTGTACTGATGAGGTCCATAAACCATGGTATGCAGATTGTCTGAATTTGTCAAAACTGGTGTTGCGGATCATTGTCTGTATTTCCCAAAAAATGGTGTTATGGTTTATTAATCAATCTGAATCTGTGCGTGCTCTGCGCGTAGAAACTCAATAAATACGTTATTTTATGCAAATTAAAAAGATAGAGGTATCCTTTTTGCTTATAAATATTACCCTTAAAAAAAATAAAGTCTAAACAAAATACATTACTTCTTATGTTAGGCTACCAGTTCATCATTTACAATGATAACGTGTATTTACGGGAATCTGAAAATAAAAAGGAGAGCAGAATATAATGTATATATAACTTTATAATGTTTTTATAATGATATAGCTCTATATTTACATATTTCCTATGAAAATTCTAATTTCTTTCTCCCTTTTTCTTCCTTTTCTGTAGCACTG
The DNA here is from genome assembly GCA_030710605.1 of Cordylochernes scorpioides. Lineage (NCBI taxonomy): Eukaryota > Metazoa > Arthropoda > Arachnida > Pseudoscorpiones > Chernetidae > Cordylochernes > Cordylochernes scorpioides. The sequence continues at coordinate 6,542,871 of CP092876.1, read as the reverse complement.
AGCAGAATCTGTATATTGAAGGCTAAAGATCTCTTAATAAAGGTTTTAAATAATTAAAAATATATGTCATTCTTATATGCTTTTTTTATTTGTGTGTGTGAGAGATTGAGATTGAAACTACTTTATTTCAATGTCCATATCTATATTAATAAAATGCAAATTTCATAAGTGTTGTTCACTAAAAACTTTCGTTACAATGCATCAATTTCAACCAAATTTTCAACATTTATGTAAAACGAGATGGAGCAGGTTTTGCTTAACATCAAAATATTTTTCCTAACATTAACATGCGTAACTTCGCTGTTATCGATTAAATACAAAAAAAATCAACAGAGTTAATTTTATTTATATATAAATACAAAATTAAATTTCAACAGAGTTAATTTTTTTACATACTAGCTAATAATCTCGATCTAAAAATCTATATATATAAAAATGAATGTATGTGTGTGTGTGTGTCTGTTTGTCCTTTATGCCTGACCAAACCACTCATTGGAACGCCATGAAATTTTGGGAAGTTATTTAGTATAGTACTGGGAAGGTTTCTAGCAAATAAAATTTTTGAAATTACCTTTCGCTTTAAAATAATCAAGATAAATATTCTAATTTATCTGTTATAATTCAACAATCTGCTCTAAATATTATCATGATGATACGATGATTTTGTAATGTAGAAAATTAGGAAAGACAAAATTCAGGATGACACGGCAATTTATTTGAGACAAGAATAATGATACAATTCCAAGGCAAGATACTATTACTTTAACCTCCAATTACCGAGGGAACCAATTAATATTGATTTTATTCTACTTATCGAGTATTTTTCAAGGGACCGGGAAAAAATGTTCACTTTATCGAGAGATTCGTTAGACAAACCTTTACTCGGGTAAAACCCGGGCGAAGCCGGGTACGTCCGCTAGTAAGGTTATATAGGGTTAAATATATAAAAATATATATATATAGAATAAATAAGATTAAATAAGAATATAATATATGAATAAATAGAGAGAGAGAGAGAAATATTTTCTTAAAGCATATGCAAATTTAAAACTGTTTACCTTCTATGCAAATTGACAGACAATTGATGTCACATCGAGATAATAAAGTTGAAGGACTCTACGTCTATATATCTCACTGGAAATATTCTCGTTCAGAGTGAACATTGTGAAACGACATTTGAAAATTATCCCGCATGTGTTTCATTTTCAACGAAAAATCAAAATATATTTCAAGGAGAAATTACGATCATTTCGAACCTTAAGGATGAGGTATGAAAGGGTGAATTGTGAAGAGTAATGATAAACGGAAAAATAAAAGTGTCCAGGGATGAGAATCGAACCCACAGTATTCCGCTTACCGGGCAGATGCCATGTCCACTAGGCTACTCTGGACATATTTTTTCCATTCGTAAATAATACATATAAATAATATACAATAATAAAATGTCTCCAGGTATTTATTTTGATCAATTTGATCACTTCAGGGTTTAGTGTTCTCCACTTCTTCGGGAGAAGTATCGTTTTAAATAGAATAATGATGAAAAATCCAACTCTTAATGGTCCTTTGTCGAATCATTTTGGTATTTTTTAGTATTCTCTAAATGTGTATGTGTTATCTATATACAAAAAAAAAAGATTAAAATACTTTCCTAAATATACTTAAATGAAGATATAAATCGCTATAAAAAGTGTTGATACGCATGAGAAAATGTTTTTATTTTTCGCCGTTTTTTAAAGTTTATTTTTTAAAGTATTTATTTATATATATATATTCAATCAATATATTGAATTTTTAATGGATTTATCTAATAGATATTTCAGATTAAATTCCAGTTTTGTTGTTGCATCTTACAAGTCACACGTCTCTCCTAGTATCAAACGCGTTTCACTTTTGTCTTTTCAATATACCATATATAATATAATGCGGCTTGTGATTGTAAAACGAAATTTTTTATTACGGAAAAATTTGTCCAGGGTAGCCTAGTGGACATGGCATCTGCCCGGTAAGCGGAACAGTGTGGGTTCGATTCCCATCCCTGGACACTTTTATTTTTCCGTTTATCATTACACTTATTAAAAAATAAAGATACAACCTTTCGCAATGAGTTTCTTTTATTATATACTAGCGGACGTACCCGGCTTCGCCCGGGTTTTACCCGAGTAAAAGTTTGTCTAACGAATCTCTCGATAAAGTGAACATTTTTTTCCCGGTTTCTTGAAAAATACTCGATAAGTTGAATAAAATCAATATTAATTGGTTCCCTCGGTAATTGGAAGTTAAAGGAATAGTATCTTGCCTTGGAATTGTATCATTATTCTTGTATGGATGTACCCGGCTTCGCCCGGGTTTTACCCGAGTAAAGGTTTGTTTAACGAATCTCTCGATAAAGTGAACATTTTTTCCCGGTCCCTTGAAAAATACTCGATAAGTTGAACAAAATCAATATTAATTGGTTCCCTCGGTAATTGGAAGTTAAAGGAATAGTATCTTGCCTTGGAATTGTATCATTATTCTTGTATGGATGTACCCGGCTTCGCCCGGGTTTTACCCGAGTAAAGGTTTGTTTAACGAATCTCTCGATAAAGTGAACATTTTTTCCCGGTCCCATGAAAAATACTCGATAAGTTGAATAAAATCAATATTAATTGGTTCCCTCGGTAATTGGAAGTTAAAGGAATAGTATCTTGCCTTTGAATTGTATCATTATTCTTGTCTCAAATAAATTGCCGTGTCATCCTGAATTTTGTCTTTCCTAATTTTCTACATTACAAAATCATCGTATCATCATGATAAAATTTAGAGCAGATTGTTGAATTATAACAGATAAATTAGAATATTTATCTTGATTATTTCTAGGCGAAAAGTTATTTCAAAAATATTATTTGCTAGAAACCTTCCCAGTACTATACTAAATAACTTCCCAAAGATTCATGGCGATCCAATGAGTGGTTTGGTCAGGCATAAAGGACAAACAAACAAACAGACATTCATTTTTATATATATAGATTAATAAAAGAAACTCATTGCGAAAAAAAGGTTGTATCTTTATTTTTTAATATTTGCAGCGCAATTATTCGTTTACTTTATCATTACTCTTCACAATTCACCTTTTCATACCTCATCCCAAAAGTTGGAAATAGTCGTTATTTCTCCTTGAAATAAATTTATATTTTTCGTAGAAAAGAAACACATGCGGAATAGTTTTAAAGTTTTTTTTTTTTAAGAGAAGAAAAAGAGATTAGGATGATATAATATTCTTTTTTTTAAATATATTTTTAACTATTTGAAATAATTATCTTTAAACATAAAATTTGAAGTAAACGAAAAAATTGCGCTACAAATTTTAAAATAAAAGTACAACCTTTCGCAATGAGTTTCTTTTATTACGCTAAGATGTTTTATTAAAAAATTGAGAAAATATTTAAACATTTTTTTAGCAAAAAAATTACCTTTCAAAAATACGTATGCAATCATTAAGATAAACACAAATAAAAATAGTCAAATTGATTTAAATTTTAATCAATGAAATAAAAGTAACATATATAAAATTGAAAAGCCGACACAACAAATTAAATCAATCTATAATTAAAAACATAACATTATACTTTAAGTTAATTATAGATAATAAAAGAAACTCATTGCGAAAGGTTGTACTTTTATTTTAAAACATAAAATTCTGTGCTTTTACTCTCAACGGTTTTTTACAAGGCTTATTGTAAATGGATTTATAAGGTATTGAGAGTTTTCAATATAATATTATTTTAAAGTACTTTTTTTGATATTATTTTCATTAAATTAAAATAAATCTCAAACTATTTTGAAAAAATATATATATCTGCGGAGAAATAATATTATACAAATGATAAAAATATAATAACGAAAAGATTCAAAAAGGATAAGTTTCTTTATTTGAAAAATAAATTCGAGCTTTCGGGAGTAAGCTGCCCTTCTACAGGAATAATAGATATAATTTTAAGTAGTCATGTATTTACAGTTATAAATATTTTCTTTAAATGGTTTCTCGCTTTGGTCTTGCACAGCACGAGTGGATCGCATACCCACGTGATTTAGTTTAAACCAAAGAAAAGCCCTGATTTTCAAATAAAGAAACTCATCCTTTTTGAATCTATTCGTTATTATAATTATTGAAAGGATTATTCGTCTTAAATGATAAAAATATTGTATTTATATAATATTTAATTTGTTTTTTTTTCTTGCTTACATTCCCTCAATAGTTTATAGCAAAATAGCGCATCTGAGAAATTATTTAAAAATCAATAGAATGCGTTTAAAAAACGTTGTATATAATTTTTTTAAATGTAAAAAAAGGACAATTATTTATCATTTTATTATTTTTTTATTACATTTATAATTTGAAACAAGCTTTTTTTTTAACATAACTAAGTATATAAATATTGAAATAATGTTTTAAAGTTGATTTCCTACAATATAAAATAAAATTATCAAAGATAACAAGCTTATTCTATGTATAGAATATAATATGATTTACCATATTTTTATATAATTGTTTACATGAATAATATTAGAGAAAAGTATTAAGACTATATATTAGAGAAAAACAGAATAATATTAGGGGGAAAATATTAATGAATTTCATATTTAATATATATATATTTAAACTCCATATTTCTAAAAGCCGTATATTTATTCAATACAGAATCAATTAGTAAATAAAACGAGAAAAAAAAGCGGCGTATATTTAATGCAATAGCATTTCGTCAAATGTCAGACCCACCGTGTCGTAATTTCCAGCCAAACGAGTGTGTCCACCAGAGTGGCGGGAAATCAGATACGTCCGTCACTGTCGTCTGCGTTATCTCTGCGGTTGGCTAGATAATTATCCCGTCGTTTGGCTTCTAATTCTTGGCTTCCTCTGCCACATCTTTCTTTCAATTAAATACCTTGTTTAAAATTTTAAATTAAAGTATAATGTTATGTCTTTAATTATAGATTAATTTAATTTATTGTGTCGGCTTTTTAATTTTATATATGTTACTTTTATTTCATTGATTAAAAAAAAAATAAATTTGATTATTTTTATTTGTGTTTATCTTAATGATTGCATACGTATTTTTGAAAGGTAATTTTTTTGCTAAAAAAAATGTTTAAATATTTTCTCAGATTTTTAATAAAACATCTTAGCGTAAGTATTAATTACAAAATATACTTTTAAATAGAAAAAAAAAACGCTAATTAGCATTGAACATTGCTAGCTTATACATTTTTCTAGTTTAGTTTATTTAGGGTATATATATATGTTATAATATAAAATAATTAGATTTTCTGTTGTATTTTGATTGTTATTTATATAGAATTATTAGTTGTTGCTTGTTTTTGGTATGCAGTCGGGGAAAAGATTATAATAAAATTAGTTATCAAAAATAATGATTAGAAATAGCTTTAATTGAGCTTATGGGATATAGAAAATAAACATAATTTGATAAAAGCACTGCCTGGCTTAAGGCGAGTAGAACAAGGAAAACAAAAGATTATTTACATAATGTACAATACTCAAGGAACCTGGGTTAATTTTATCTATAATTTTAAAACGAGAGAAAAAGACATTAAAAGGGAAAAACAATTTTCACAAAATCGCAGCTATTTCTACAAATACTTCAAAATTACAACCTGTAAAATTTTTTATGACTTTTTAATGATATATCGAACTTTTTTTTCCACGCCCAACAAAACTAGATAAAATTGTAACGATTCTCTTTTCTTAAAAAAAAAAAAAAAAAACTTAATGGTGTAAAATTCTAAGGTTTAAAAATAGACAATTTTAAAAAGTTCCATAAATGGTCAGACGATCAATTAAAATGGGGTCATAGATACCAGACGATACCTCCCCTCGAAAGGAAAAAAAAAAAGAAAAAACATTTATTGATCTGAATTGAAGTTAATGAGACACCTTCTCAAAAGGAGTTTTCCCCAATTAGCCATAAGAATCACCCTATCAATAAGTACAACCCCCCTCCCCCACCATTTTGTTAATCAATATAAACGTTACGCCGTCAAGAATGTGGCGCCATCTCTCGACCAAAAATTTTATGAAATTTTATATCGTCTGCTTTTTTTTTTTATAATAGAGATTTTTAAAAATATATAAAATCAAATATTTTAATAATTATAAAATAAATTTATATAAAGATTATTTTTATAAACATTAGCAATTTTAGTAAATATTGTATATATCGTTTTATATATTGAAAATCTTTTATCTATATAATGTTTAAATATATATATTTTTTAATATTGATTTTTATCCTCTATTAGATTTTAAATTAAGTCGTTTTTAAATATATAAATAATTACCTTTATATATAATATATATATTTATACACAGTGTTATTTTCTTATTCTCTATATTTCTTTTTTTTTTTTCTTGGTAACAATTAAATTTTATTTGTATTATATATATTTCTGCGTTTATTATCAATTTTTGGCACAAATTTATTTGAATAATTATTTAATAACATTCACAAGGAATATTTTTTAGGTATATAACAAATAGGATAATATTCAGTATAAAGTCGAGATTTCATATATATATTTTTTCGAATAAATCATTTAATTAAAAAGGCATATATTGGATCAAAATATCATTTATTTTACCCATATTTCAGTTGGCTGAACGCCAACCTTTATCAAGGTGTTATAATATTTTTCATCTATATAAACATATGTTATAATACAATGATAAAGGTTGGCGTTCAGCCAACTGAAATATTGGTAAAATAAATGATATTTTGATCCAATATATGTCTTTTTAATTAAAGATTTATTTATGGATTGCTCTATTTTCAGAATAAATAATTATTATATATTTTTTAAATTTACGATTTTATATACATTATATACGATTTATGATCATTTATTGAGTTTTTTTTTTTACAATTTGTACATTTCGAAAGCTCGAATTGATTTTTCAAATAAAGAAACTTATCCTTTTTGAATCTATTTGTTATTACATTTCGTAAATATCGGGAAAAAAATTGTTCAAAATTTAGGATTCGAAAATAAGAGAAATTCAATTTATTATTTTAATCTATGATTGTATAGAGAAATAGATTTAAAAGCACGAAGGTTTATTTTATACATAAAACAAACTTCTACTGCCCTTACTGCGATGAAAAAATATATTGGGAGGGCTTGGTTCATCAATGGTAAACCCTCCCAGCGGTTTCGCCAATTTAATCCACTAAACCGCTTCTCAGAGCTCTAATACTGTATTGGACGATTCTGCTTATATACGCAGCACTAAAGGGTGGAATCTGTTGGGAATCTTTTATGGTTCAGACAATGAAACAACAAATAACAAGTTTACTTACAGCTGAAGTGGTTTTAAAGAATTAGGCGATTTTACCTTTTATGAAAGTATTTTAAATTTATTATTTTCAAAGAGAGATAGAAAAGAACATTTAACAATTTACATTACAATTACTAATTTTGTAAACAAAACCAACACTCCTTTGTTCTAGTTTTTATATTACAGTGTTGTCAGTCTAAAAGTATTTCAAGATCATTGATTTACTATTCTTCTTTTTTTCCAACAGAATCTCAGAACGCTGGGAGGGTTCACCACTGATGAGCCAAGCCCTCCCAATATATTTTTTTTATCGCAGTAAGGGCAGTAGAAGTTTGTATTATGTATAAAAGAAACATTCGTGCTTTTAAATCCTTTCATTTTATATGTATAGATGGCGCGTTATTGCTTTGTGTTAATAGAGATATAGAGTTTATAAATATCATTCGGTTTATTAGACGAAACGGCTCTTCATTTTTATTTCCCATAACAGAATTTCTCAATGATATTGTAACAAAAAATATTTATTATTTATTATCAGAATATTAATTGATTCTGCCATTATATATCATCGTTCCATTACACTCCATTGCTTCTCATGCTATTTTATGCAAATAAGATGTAAGGATGTAACGAAGTAAATTATCTTGTCTCCTGGATTTTGTCTTCCGTCAATTTTCTGCGTGGCTATATTCTGGTTTTACTGAATAGATCTGTTTTGTACTCTTCTACCTAATATCCAATAGGTAGTGTAGTTTCTATTAAAAGATATTGTATGTTACTGTTATATATTTGTATAATATTTTATTATTACAGAATTATCATAAGAACTAAAAACATGAATATCTCACGCCTATATTGATTACATCACACAACAACAACCAAGTCTTTGGTCAAAACCATATAAACATATTATATATTACAAGATGGAAAAAAAATCATCAATAAGCATTTATATATGTTATATAATTATCTTTCTCCATTTTTACCCCTTTGTATATTTCCCAGTTTCATGGGTTTCTCCGTCTTGTAACCCCAAGAAGAATCATCTGTAAGACCTGTGTGTCTTAATAAAGGTTTGTGTGTGTGTGTGATATGTTATATAATTATTTTATATAGGTTATGTAAATTTATATATTTTATAAATTTATAGTTGAAATAAAATATATTCTTATTTTTATTATATAAAACATTGTTTTTATTTTTCTCTCCTTTAATATATATTGTGGTTAAGAAATATTTTATTATTTAATTCAATATTATTCAATGAAAATATTCAACAGATTATAAAAAATATATATTACTCTGTATTTGTGAAATCATCTTTAAAATATTTCTTTGCTTGCTTGCTTAAGATTCCCTAGCTGTAGATAGTTTTGCTGACTTGTTAATAATTGTCGACTCGTCGCTGTGACGTCATCAATAAATACTTTTACATCTTAGGATATTTCAAGGCTTGATTTCTACGCTACAATTTAGGCATGGCCCCTGCGCAAGGATGACAAGCAAAATCGTGAAGCGTTTCATATACAATTTAAGAGAGAGAGAGAGAGAATTATGATATATCTTCTATATATATATAAATCAATGTTTGTATGTTTGTTTGTTTGTATGTCCGGTATACAAATTCGCAGTAGTTCACTAATTCAAACCAAAATTTCCATACATAGGTAAAAAAAATACGGGGAAGACGATAGGCTATTTTAAAAATATATATAAATCAATTATTAAAACTATATATTCAAATTATTCTACTTAGCTCACGAACAGCGCCCTCTATCAAAGATTAGATTAAATTATGCTGATGCAAACAAATAGATAATGCTAATAACAAACAATTATAAAAAAAAAAATCTCATCTAAATATATATCACTCGGGTAGATATGCACACGGGTCAATCCCGGGGCGAAGCCCGGGTCACCCGTCTAGTAATTTTATAAAAAAGATCGAAAACCTTTAACACAAAATAAGTTTCTTTTATTACGAAAGTTTTTTTTTTTTTTTCGATCTTTTTTACATATACGATTATCATTTTGTTTGACAAACACACGAAATATTTGAAAGATTGAAGAGATTTGAAGTATAAATTATTTTTTTTAGAATATATTTTTATATTTTATTTAACTATATATATAAATTTCCCCCCAAAGAAATTATTATTATTGGAAGAAGAAATGGCTTCAGAGAAAGAGAATAATTTCACAGAATATTGAGATATATATACGTGTTTTTTTTTTTTTTTTTTTTTAATGTTACATATGGGAGAGGAAATCGAGAACGTGTGAACAAGAAGGGGAGTGGTGACAAGAAAGTGTCAACATCTGGGTTGTCATGTTGTCAATGCTTGTCAACTTTTGTCGTCTGCGGCGTTCTGATTGGTCAATGACCCCCACTGTCAGTTTCCGTATCCCCAACACATTATTCAGCTTCTTTTGGCAAAAAAAAAAAAGAAGCTTGATAACCAACACATATATTATAAATGCTATTTTTAAGATGTGCAAAAAATGTCTCCTATTATATAAATAACAATCATATGCAATTATAGATTATATATATGTCATAATTTGTATAATTAATGCCCAAGAGATATAATTTATTTTCGTCAAAAGAAGTATGTAAATATGTTAAGCTTGTGTTAAAATGTAAATATGCAAATTCATCCATCTATAAAAGACTGTACAAAAAAAATAAAGGTGGCAGACATCGCGGTGTGCGCTGTTCGCTTGGCACAACGGCTGCTCCCTTCCATTCGACCACGACAGCTACGACATATATATATGCCTTATTTACATATTCTATATTAGAAACGAAGTCGATATAAACGTGGTATATTCTATATATTTATATGTACTTAGAGAGGCATCTCTCCCTTTAATTATACATCAGAACGATACATTATGTTGAAGATTATGATGAAGAATGAGTTACAACACCAGTTTAGGAAAATTCAGGAAAAACCAACAACCAGTATACCATGGTTTCAGGATATGGCCCTCATCAGTATAGGGGTGAGCGAAAGGAGTTATGAAATCGGACGAATTTCCGGTCGAAGTTTTTTTAGATTTTTTGTAAAGTTTTCTACTAGGGTAATAAATATAATACATCGTTTTCTGATACATAATTAAAGGGAGAGGTACACCTCTAGGTACATGAATATAATCCTCCCGCAACTCGATGTTATATACCTACTAGCCGAATGACCCGGGCAACGCCCGTGTTTTAATTTAGACACGTGGACCTGTTGGATCATTAACGCCCGTGTTTTACCCGATTGAATGTTTTTATTCAAATACTATTTGTTACAATTATAAATTGGCGCCTTAAATAAATGCATATATTTGTTAATAACTATAGCCTATGTGCTTTATCTGTCTATGTACTGTTGGCTTCCGTAGGCGTCTCTTACTGGGAAAAAGAAAGAGAGGATTCCATTTAGTTATTAACTAATATATGCATTTATTTAAGGAGCGACCCGCTCCAACACAATAGTTACAAAAACCAAAAAGCGAGTGGGGGGGGGGGGGGGGGGGGGGGGGGGGGGGGGCAAAGTGTCTCGCGCAGTGGCGGCGCCATCGTAGCGAACCAATAGGAGAGCGCCATTCCAAAAAAAAAAAAAAAGCAAACGGTGACAGAGATGAAGAACGCATGACGCTCGTAACTGTATATAGAATATGCTTAGAATGATTGATTCTCCTTCTCGAGTTAAAAGTTGTTTTTAGATTAAAGGATATTCTGTCGAGAATCAAAACTAAAGTTTACTAGTAAATATAGCCTTAACTTAAAACCCTCTTTTAGGTTAGAAAAATGGCAAATGTATAGCCCTCTTCTTCTTCTTCTTTCTTATCTTCACACTGGGTGAAGTAGAATGCGTCTGCCTTTGTCATTAAGACTGGGAGCACTACTCAGTGGCAGGCCGACTTAGCTCCAAAAGAAATGGCCGCCTCTGAAATAAGGAACAGACCATGTGCAGCTGCTCCTAACATGGAGTAGAAACGCTGCTCATCCTGTATCCCTGGATCAGGAGCCCTTACAGGGTACTATCAGCCGGGGCAGTTGAACCCAGATTTTTTAGCGAGCTTGTTACTGCTTCCCCTCCTCCTTTTTCATCCGGGCTTGGGACCGGCAAGGGCAGAGTTATGTATAGCCCTTTAATCTAATAGTGAGTTAGGAAAGCTGTTAAAAAAAATAAAATAAAATGGTACAATAGATGTTTATGTTTAGCTTTAAAATAATATGCTTTCCTTTATTATTTTCTTGTTCTCCTCCTTACAGTAAAAAGAAATATACAGTAAAAAACTTATCTTAAGAATGTGAAGAAGAAAAAAAAAAGTACAAATGTGATATTGTACTGGGATAAGGTTCATTAATTAAAAAAAAAAAAAGAATTGACCAATTCTGGAATTATTTAAAAAAATCAACAAATAGTTGATATTTATTCCGATAGATGGCGCAAGCCATCAGCAACTTTCAGTTAAACGATAAGAAGATGCATTTTTTAATTTATTATCTTAAGAAGCTTTTTTGGAGACCGAGATAAAACGGCGAATAGCTAAACGCCCTTTTAATACGATTTTAATCGTATAACAAACGAATTTCCGTTTAGGTGTGAGACGAATGCACGCGAATTACTGACAATTCCGTCGGCTATAATGTCCGAATATCCCTCTCAACAAACAACATTGCATGTGCACAGAGTAATGAACTAAATTAATCAAACATACGAGGGTAGTGAACAAATTAAAGTTGCATAGAGGTTGGTATTGGATATGGTGGTGGTGGTGTCTTGTCCATGGAGCAGATCAGATCGGCACCCTGATCACAATACTGGCCAACTGAGGTGGTGGTGTCTTGTCCATGGAGCAGATCAGATCGGCACCCTGATCACAATACTGGCCAACTGAGGTGGTGGTGTCTTGTCCATGGAGCAGATCAGATCGGCACCCTGATCACAATACCGGCCAACTGAGGTGGTGGTGTCTTGTCCATGGAGCAGATCAGATCGGCACCCTGATCACAATACCGGCCAACTGAGGTGGTGGTGTCTTGTCCATGGAGCAGATCAGATCGGCACTCTGATCACAATACTGGCCAACTGAGGTGGTGGTGTCTTGTCCATGGAGCAGATCAGATCGGCACCCTGATCACAATACCGGCCAACTGAGGTGGTGGTGGTGTCTTATCCATGGAGCAGATCAGATCGGCACTCTGATCACAATACCGGCCAACTGAGGTGGTGGTGGTGTCTTTCCCATGGAGCAGATCAGATCGGCACTCTGATCACAATACCGGCCAACTGAGGTGGTGGTGGTGTCTTATCCATGGAGCAGATCAGATCGGCACTCTGATCACAATACCGGCCAACTGAGGTGGTGGTGGTGTCTTTCCCATGGAGCAGATCAGATCGGCACTCTGATCACAATACCGGCCAACTGAGGTGGTGGTGGTGTCTTATCCATGGAGCAGATCAGATCGGCACTCTGATCATAATACTGGCCAACCGAGGTGCAGTATGGATGTCCTCTTCTGTATTGATGTCTGCCATATAGAGGGCTGCAAGGATAGCCAGGCGACTGTATTGGGGATATTTTGATGGATATATAACACTCGACAACCTTGTGTGGGAAGTTTTTACTTGATCGACGTTTCAACGACCTACTTTCTCATTTTCAAGGTAAAAAACAACGTACAGTACCCCGCTTTAATGAACGACTATAAACTGCAGTTGGTCACCCAAACACTTAATCTCTGTTACCTAAACGAACACACCACCATATCATCCAGCCCAAACCAGATTTTCTCACAAAACCCTAATAAACAACCACAGTTTACCACAATAACCCACAAACCTAACTAAACGACCACACAACCCTACTAAACGGCCACAGTTTACCCCAGAACCCAGCTAAACGACCACAGTTTACCCCAGAACCCAACTAAACGACCACAGTTTACCCCAGAACCCAGCTAAACGACCACAGTTTACCCCAGAACCCAACTAAACGGCCACAGTTTACCCCAGAACCCAGCTAAACGGCCACAGTTTATCCCAGAACCCAGCTAAACGACCACAGTTTACCCCAGAACCCAGCTAAACGACCTCAGTTTACCACAGAACCCAGCTAAACGACCACAGCTTACCCCAGAACCCAGCTAAACGACCACAGTTTACCCCAGAACCCAACTAAACGACCAGTTTACCCCAGAACACAGCTAAACGGCTACAGTTTCCCACCGGTGGAAGCCACATTTCGCCACAACAAAGCTAACCCAGTTAGCAGGGCGGCTACACCGCTCGTTAGCCTAATTGCCACCCGCCCCACCCCCCGCGGGGTCCCCCAGGACCGAGGTGTAAATTGAGTTAATTCGGGAAGCACCGCCCCCGTCCGCCCGCCGTTTACCTACCACCTTCATTAGAGCGCCCCATTAGGCCTAACTCTGGATACAACAATTTGCATAGTTGGCCTTAAGTAAAAGTCGACTTTCGACGCGGCATCACGGCAAAGGGATAACTTGAGAGTATTGCGTAGGAATGGAAATATCAGAATATGATTATCATGTCGCCGTTGGCCCATTAGGCTTAACTTCCGATACAAAAATTTGCATAGTTACCTTATTGAAAAAGACAGTTTGGAGTTATATATATACATAGCAGGTAAGAAATTTTCAAAGTATTTATATATATGTATTGTTTTTGGACAAGTATAACATTATTAATTGAATTAAATCCAAATTTCTCCTCGCTATCCTTCTTTCAACGATCTAAACGGTATTAGTTGCTGGGATCCTTGAAGTTGGGATATATGCAATTTATTTTTTAAAAATCAATTTGCATATCTCTACTTATTTTAAGATTTTTTGTGTTCGAATTCAATAAAAAATGCATATTTACGAAGGCATTTCATACGTAAATATGTAAATATATATATAAGAGTGAAATCCAATCATAGTCACCTTAGAGTTTTTGGGCGTTTTTCTACACCTCCCATAGAGTGAAATCCAATCAAAATATCTTTACTATCAGTTAATTCAACTAACTATTACTAACTACATCATCTACAGAGACGAGGATCTAACTCCCCTAACTTTCAATCACTTGTTATTAAACGAACAAGCGTCAAAATGAAATTTGCATATAAACCGTTTGAATTAGATTGTGGAGGTAGATGTCAGAAAGATCTAAATAGAAAAACAATAAGAAATAAGAAAATGGACTGTTTTCAGTAACCTAATCGATGAAAATTTGGTCAAATTTTTAACGATACGTTTTTCTATAATTAAAAACTATCTTGATTGACCTCTCTTATTCTTTAATAATAATAATATTTATAGATATGGATTGCTCCATTTTCAAAATAATAATATATAATGAAAAGGGCTTGGTTCATCAATGGTAAACCCTCCCAGCGGTTTCGTCAGTTTAATTTTTTTCAGACCACTTTAATAATATATTGGAAGTTTTGCTTATATATCCGGCAATATGTAAATAAAGAACAAAATTTACAAGACGAGGAGAAGAGTTTATTCCATTTATAAGCTTTATACATACAAGTCGTCATTCTCAATGGGTACAATACATCAAAAAGGTACAAGAGGTAAGACTCATATATTTGCATAGCTGATTTTATTTAAGAAAATATATATTTACACCTCTATAGCAGAAAACACTCATTAACAAATTCAACCCGGATTGCAGGGAGATATGCAACGGAAATGTACGAACGGCCAATTCTTGATAAGAAAGATTCCCCTGTCATCCGTATAGCAGATGTGTATGTGTTGACTTTGCTTAGAATATTTAATGAAACTGATTCCAAGAATTATTAATTAAACATTATATTTATTGATTTACAAGAGAGAGAACAAAATATAAAAGGGAAACTAATATTAAACAAAGGAACTTTTTTTCTGTTTCGGTTAGCGCTTATTTACCTGTGAGCTTACACACACTCTGTGGTAGCAATTATTTAATATATATATATATATAACAGTATGTAAATATAAATTGGGAATATAGACAATTTAACAATTCAATATATTGTATTGACGCTCTTAGTTAATTGTTACAGAAATCAAAGATAAATTAAATAAAGATAAATATGATTATTTACAATTTGATGATAAAAATATATAAAAATTGTTCTCAGGAAGGGGGGGGAGGATCTTACATCTTGAGAGAGTTCTCCCCCAGACAAGGACAGGATCAATTTGAAAGGTTCTCAGTTAAATTAACACAAATCTATAACGCGCCATCTATACATATAAAATGAAAGGACCTAAAAGCACGGATGTTTCTTTATACATAATACAAACGTCTACTGCCCTTACTGCGATGAAAAAATATATTAGGAGGGCTTGGTTCATCAGTAGTGAACCCTCCCAGCGGTTTCGCCAATTTAATCCACCAGACCGCTTCTCAGAGCTCTAATACTGTATTGGACGATTCTGCTTATATACGCAGCAAATATTTGAATGTAATTCTAGTGTCCTATAAACTTATGTCCATAGTTTTCTTGAAAACCAGTTCTGAGATTCCATCCTTCAGTGCTGCGTATACAAGCAGAAT
Organism: Cordylochernes scorpioides; assembly: GCA_030710605.1. Taxonomy (NCBI): domain Eukaryota; kingdom Metazoa; phylum Arthropoda; class Arachnida; order Pseudoscorpiones; family Chernetidae; genus Cordylochernes; species Cordylochernes scorpioides. The sequence goes on along the minus strand of CP092876.1, from coordinate 6,526,983 downwards.
CGTCCAATACAGTATTAGAGCTCTGAGAAGCGGTCTGGTGGATTAAATTGGCGAAACCGCTGGGAGGGTTCACCACTGATGAGCCAAGCCCTCCCAATATATTTTTCCATCGCAGTAAGGGCAGTAGAAGTTTGTATTATGTATAAAAGAATCATTCGTGCTTTTAGGTCCTTTCTCAGTTCAATGTTTATAATGGGAGTATAGCGACCTAATATAGAAACATTCTGTTGTTGTTGTTTCTTATCCCCTTATGTAAAGATTACACAAATTCCATGAGTTCATGCTCCTCGAGCTCTCATGGAATGGGGTGCAGGTTTCGTTGATTATGGCACCATAGAAACATTCTAGGTTATCTAATCACCTGGAGAAAATAATAAAAATCACGAAACATACCGTTATGCCAAAGATTTATCTTAAAAGAAACCTTTCGTTTCACGATTTCGTACTTTTTATTATAAAAATATACAATCAACCATCTAGTCGAAAGAATAACAGAAAAGGATGCTAGGAGAAGAGAAAAGTATTATGATGACATTTCTTTAGAGATGAATGTTAGTTGTAATAATGATGATTGAAGAGCGATGTTGTAAATGGATAGAGATTGTGGTAAGTAGACGGCGGGGATTGGAAGAATGATAACTGATTTGTTGCAAGTTTGAGCGCTTGGTGTTTTAGAAGAACTACTTAAATAGGAAGGCGTCATCACACAACACACCTGGAATAACAACAGCCGTTAGGGATAAAGTCTTGAGGCTGTGGGTAGGACGGGACTAAAGAATTCTGCCGATAATGTTGTCAGGGGATCACCTCACGGGGCTCCAATGCCCCCAGGGGACTGGTTTGAAAGGGGCGGCGAGAGGCAATCCGGGGGAGGACAAAGCCGAGGGACACAATGCGTGCTGGATGGCGTCCCTTACCAAAATTGTTTGCCTTCTTGAGAGCCCTTGGTGAGATGATTTGCCGCTCTCTCACTGGAGAGGTTTCTGGTAATGTCCCCATTTGTGGCGTGAAGGACCTCCTTGGTTTCTAGGACTGTTGTGTTTAGCTGCTTTGTGAGGGGAGTCAGTTTGGAGGGGTCCGTAACTACTCCAGGAGTCAGTTTGTACCATGGAGTGTTTGGCTAATGCTCCTGGAGTCAGTTTGTACCTTGGAGTGTTTGGCTAATGTTCCAGGAGTCATTTTGTACCTTGGAGTGTTTGGTTAATGCTCCAGGAGTCAGTTTGTACCTTGGAGTGTTTGACTAATGCTCCAGGAGTCAGTTTGTACCTTGGAGTGTTTGACAAATGTTCCAGGAGTCAGTTTGTACCTTGGAGTGTTTGACAAATGTTCCAGGAGTCAGTTTGTACCTTGGAGTGTTTGGTTAATGTTCCAGGAGTCAGTTTGTACCTTGGAGTGTTTGGTTAATGCTCCAGGAGTCAGTTTGTACCTTGGAGTGTTTGGTTAATGATCAAGGAGTCAGTTTGTACCTTGGAGTGTTTGGTTAATGCTCCAGGAGTCAATTTGTACCTTGGAGTGTTTGGTTAATGCTCCAGGAGTCAGTTTGTACCTTGGAGTGTTTGACAAATGTTCCAGGAGTCAGTTTGTACCTTGGAGTGTTTGACAAATGTTCCAGGAGTCAGTTTGTACCTTGGAGTGTTTGACAAATGTTCCAGGAGTCAGTGTGTACCTTGGAGTGTTTGACAAATGTTCCAGGAGTCAGTTTGTACCTTGGAGTGTTTGGCTAATGCTCCAGGAGTCAATTTGTACCTTGGAGTGTTTGGCTAATGCTCCAGGAGTCAGTTTGTACCTTGGAGTGTTTGACTAATGCTCCAGGAGTCAGTTTGTACCTTGGAGTGTTTGACTAATGCTCCAGGAGTCAATTTGTACCTTGGAGTGTTTGACAAATGTTCCAGGAGTCAGTTTGTACCTTGGAGTGTTTGGCTAATGCTCCAGGAGTCAATTTGTACCTTGGAGTGTTTGACTAATGCTCCAGGAATCAATTTGTACCTTGGAGTGTTTGGCTAATGCTCCAGGAGTCAGTTTGTACCTTGGAGTGTTTGACTAATGCTCCAGGAGTCAGTTTGTACCTTGGAGTGTTTGACTAATGCTCCAGGAGTCAGTTTGTACCTTGGAGTGTTTGACTAATGCTCCAGGAGTCAATTTGTACCTTGGAGTGTTTGGCTAATGCTCCAGGAGTCAGTTTGTACCTTTTGAGTGTTCGGCTAATGCTCCAGGAGTCAGTTTGTACCTTTGGAGTGTTTGGCTAATGCTCCAGGAGTCATTTTGTACCTTGGAGTGTTTTGCTAATGTTCCAGGAGTCAGTTTGTACCTTAGAGTGTTTGGCTATTGCTCCAAGAGTTAGTTTGTACCTTGGAGTGTTTGGCTAATGCTCCAGGAGTCATTTTGTTTCTTGTAGGTTTCTGTGATTGCTCCTGTAGTCATTTTAAATCTTGGAATGTTCCGTGAATTCCTCAGAAATCACTTTGTGCCTTAAATTTTTCCGTGAATAATCCAAGAGTTAATTTGTACCTTGTAGTGACACATTTTATTATTATATATATTTTTTTAATTGAAGAGTCTTGTACATATATTCGAAGAAAGCTATCTCAAGAGAGACAGCTTGGTAGAACCATCTTTTCAATTGCTTAAAGAAACAAAAATAATGTTAACTCTAATAAACGAAATATTCGTGTATATGGGGTGGCTCACAGAGGCGGAGAAAGAGAGTGTAATATAAATAATTCAGTGAATATTCACGAGAAAATAATTTGACCAATGGACCAACATGTCAACGACAGTCACGCTATGTTGTGACAGTATTCTCTACAATATCCGAACCCTAATTAAGTCTTAGGGAATCTACTCACGTCTACTTTGGTCGAAAGAGGGTGGTAGCGGCAATTCTACTCTCCCTTAGCTCTTTCTTCTTGTAGGTGGGCGGGGGTGACCATCTGGGATTCCTCTTTCTCCCCTTCCTTTCACCTTTCAACAATCCTCATGCCCCAACAATAAAATGTTTTCTTTGAGATTGGAAGTTAATTTGAAATAAATGGTCACCGGATGTGTAGCAGGCGGCTTTTCTTAGATTCTTTCTTTACCCCTTAATCTATTTATAGAGAGAACGCCGGGGTGAATAATTTGATAGGAAATCTCCTATACAATTGAACAAACCAATTATCCTTAATTCAAATTGTTAACTTTTTTATAAGTTGTTTTTCATAGATTAATATATTAATATTTTGACCAGATGACCGGCCTACTTTGCATGTGTATATTTGGCTTTGAAATGAGGTTAGTTAGTTAGTTATGATAGGAAATTAAAAGTGTTAATTTCTTGGAGGTGTTGGGGATTACTCTGTTCGATGGTAGAATAGGGAAGTCTTAGCTCTCAACATCAATTATATCCCCCCCCCCCCCATCTATAATGACAGTTATCAATGGTTAAATAGGTTTACCTTGACGTTTCGAATGTGGAGGAAGGATTTTTCATATCACTGTGGTTCCATTCCTGGAGAGACACTAATGATAAACCTAGATAGACATGACATGATAATCATTTCCCACCTAAAAACAGAGAGGCCACACAAGGAAAATATTCTTTAAAGGCAAAACCATACATTTCCCAAACTGCACAAAATGTCTGGTTTGTGAGACATCCCCTGGAGCACAGTACTGTGACCTAAACAAACATGATATCTACAACAGCAAGTCATCAATATACTAGGAAAGCATTTTAAAAAAATTATTATCCCTATTACATGTGGTACAGGCCATGATAATCATAGTGGGTAGCAGTTGGCGACTGCTTTTACTGTAAGTACACCACATGTCTACACATGTGAAAAGCAGTTCGACTTTTGCACTTACAAATGTTCCAGAGCCCCGTTTGATTACTTGCACTCGCTGGTGGGGTTGGACTTTTGCAAGAATTGGGGGTCATTAGAGCATTTTTATTAATTAGAAAAAAAAGTGCCTAATGCGGGATTCAATCCAGGGTCGTAGCGGACGAAAACCAACGGTTTAGATCATCCTTCCACCGACCCCTTACTAGGAAAGCATGGTCTGCGCGAGTTGATTTAAACAATCAACTGATAAATTAGAAAAAAAACAACCTTTAGACGTTTCAATATAAGGTTTCATCTATGTTCAAAAAAAGGATTCCAATATGGGGCAAAATGTTTTTTTTTGTTCTTTTATAAATGAAACCTATCTTACCCTACTGTCCTTACTGCAGTGAAAATGAATATTGGTAGGTCTTCTTGGCTCATCAGTGATCAACCCTTCCAGCGGTTTCGCCAATTTAATCCAATAAACCGCTCTGATATAAAATGCATGTATCTTATATGATTTATAGAAAATATAGCTATATCAATTAATGATTTATTTTGACTACTGACGTTTTAGTGACTCCCTCTCTTCAGGGGAATGATTGAATCTTAGTTATACTTATATACATACACGGTTTTCTGAAATACAGCGTCACGTATCTGTATATATATATATATGTCATAATTTGCCTAATGCTCAATAGATATAATTTTTTTCGCCATAATTAATATGTTTAAATATAAATACAAATTAATCATCCTAAACATTGGTACTTTAATTTAAATATTTAATCATGTATGGTTCCTTTTGCTCTGTATGTTTATTTTTTGTATATATGGTTATATTTCTTTTCCTTATTACTTCTTGTATTCTAGTTTTTACTTTTGAAATATCTTCCTTTGCTAAATCCTGTAGAGGGGAATCATGTATAGGGCTGGATGCCCCAATAAAAAGGCTTGTGTGTGTGTGTGTGTGTGTAAATACAAATTAATCCATCTATAAATCTGTACAAAATAAACGTGGGAGCCAGCGCGCTCACGAGTGTGGAACAAGTTCTTTTTCGAAGCTTACATGCACAACGGTCGCGCCCTTCCATTCGACCACGACAGCTACGACATATATATATTGTATAAGATTATTTATTATTCTATGAGAAAATATTTTTTATTTCGATATTTGTATTTTGATACACTGTAAAATTTTCTCATTACCTCTCTGCTATTTTATTAGTTTTAATTTGTGCTTACATTAAATAAATTGTTGTGTCATTCTGAAGTTTTTCTTTCCTAATTTTCTATGTTACATACATAGGTCACTGTACATAGGTCACTGAAACGTCGGTAGTTAAATAAACTATTACATCTGTGAATTTACATAATCACCAGTATGAGGTTGGTAGCATTGAAACCTAACACCTTGTCAGTTCTGATTCCAATCCATCCCTTTATCTATCTCATTATGAAGATTCCATAACTCCCTTGTGGCTCGTATAAAATCAAAGCCAGCATTATGCCACAATGGCCCCTGATTCTTGCAAAAGTCCAACCCTACCAGCGAGTGCAAGTAAACAAACTAGGCTCTGACATATTTGCAAGTGTAAAAGTCGAACTGCTTTTCACATGTGTAGAAATGTGGTGCACTTACAGTAAAAGAAGTCGCCAACTTCTACCCACCATGATTATCATGGACTGTATCACGTATACTAGGGATAGTAATATATGTATGTATTTACATATTTTCTCTTAATCAACTTCCAACCAACACATGATATTCAGAAGTAATATGATTTATATCGTCTGCCAGTTTACAGGTGTTATATTCCAGTTACCTTTGTCCTGCCAAATTTGCATATCTTGTATTTACATATCTTATATCTACATATGGGAGAGTTGGTTGATTGTTGTTGATGTGGTTGACAGGGTCCCTGTTGGCAGTACGGGTTTTGGGAGGACATGCCTCATAAAGGTAAGAACATCTCTTTGTGGAAAAATTTTCTGTTTAAATTTCTTCCTTAAGATAAATCCTATATCATAGATCCCCTCCACTTATATAGACAATTTTCAAACTAAACAATAGATTCTTCTAATCAATTGTTACAGAAATAAAAATTAAAATCACAAATAAAGGATAATATATAATAAAGGAATAAATAAAGGGTAGATAAAATGTAGGTAAATATATATAGTTGTATATGTTATAAAATAAATAAAGCTTCCAGGGTTAAGTTTCTTGTGCAACTTTTTTATTTTCAAGCTTTCGGACTTGTCAGTCCTTCAACAGGAGTATCACGATAACAACTTAATAATAAATACAATTTTTATATACACATTATTATATTCATATTTTAAATACTTGCTATATATTGAGAGAAATAAATTTACATTATTTCTGTTTGAAAAACAAAATTTTGAAAATATACGTGCGTGGTGAATGATACGTGCTTGGTTGTATATATACAAATTTCTTCAGTAAGGAAGACTACCTTGAGAGAGTCCTCCTTCAGACAAGGTCTTCACTCCTCAGTTCCACACCGAGGAAGTACTTACAGATGTGTGTCTTGGCAAATGGCTCACTTCTATAGATCACTAACATCTTACCAACAACAACAACAAAAAGGCTTTTATTAGGGCCCATTGCCCTGTATGGATTCGCCATACAACAACAAAATAATACAGTAATTTTTTTTCTTTCCCCATGTACACATGAGCCTTTGTTTGAAAAAGGATTTATTTACATATCTGTTCTAAAACTTTCCTCACTACCTCTTTTGTGTATGAATCTATTTACAATTGAACTGTAGAAATTATAGAGTTCTGTTGCTATATTTTTCTTTTCTGAAATAGTTCTCAGCGTCTTCAGTGGGTTGCTAAGTCTCCAGAAGGTGTTTTTAAGAGTTTTTTCTCTTTCTTCACCTAAATATTTGCATTCTATGATATACTAACATCTTACCATGAAACGACATTCCAATGTAGGTTCTAGTCCTAAAAATACTAACAAATACATCATAAATTGTTTTAAAAAAGATGTAATTGTACAATGTACTTCTTTAGTAAATATTCAGGCAAGCTTTCGAACGGTTACTCTTTCTTCCTCACTGAATTGGAAAATAACGACGCTATAAAAGAAGGCTATGAATCATTGTGAGGCTTCCTTATTTGCTAATTCAGTAGGCCTGAGGAAGGACGAGTTAAGGCTTGAAAGCTTGACTGAATATTTACTAAAGAAGCATGCTCTAGTCTTAGAACAAGCCGTTTGTTGCAAGGATATGGAAATTAAACTAGGGATAAAGTTTCGCCAGTATAAATAGTAATCTCTCCAAATATATATTTGAAAATATTCTAGAGTTCTCTAGGAGTAAACGTGCATAGTATTTTGAAAATATGCAAAAGGGTTTTGAAGGTCATTTGAATGAGGCGTTCTTAAATCGCCGTTTCAAACACAGAAATGAACGAACGATGTAACCAATAACATATATATCCATTTCCTTAGAGCCAAAACCAATACATTCAAGACAAACAACACTGAGTGATGTACACCACCAAATGACATTCCGTGACATAACCAACACCACTATGTAACAGGGCACAGCGGCATCAACCTTACACTATATAAACCAACAACAACACCACTGTGTGACGTAACCAACACTGTGTAACGTAACCAACACCAAGGTATGATGTAACAGGGCACAGCGGCATCAACCCTACACTATATAAACCACCATACAACACTGTGTGACGTAACCAACACCAAGGTATGATGTAACAGGGCACAGCGGCATCAACCCTACACTATATAAACCAACAACCAACACTGTGTGACGTAACCAACACCAAGGTATGATGTAACAGGGCACAGCGGCATCAACCCTACACTATATAAACCAACAACCAACACTGTGTGACGTAACCAACACCAAGGTATGATGTAACAGGGCACAGCGGCATCAACCCTACACTATATAAACCAACAACCAACACTGTGTGACGTAACCAACACCAAGGTATGATGTAACAGGGCACAGCGGCATCAACCCTACACTATATAAACCACCATACAACACTGTGTGACGTAACCAACACCAAGGTATGATGTAACAGGGCACAGCGGCATCAACCCTACACTATATAAACCACCATACAACACTGTGTGACGTAACCAACACCAAGGTATGATGTAACAGGGCACAGCGGCATCAACCAGCTCGGCGGCGTGTACGTCAACGGGCGGCCGCTGCCGGACTCCACGCGGCAGAAGATCGTGGAGCTGGCACACAGCGGCGCGCGGCCCTGCGACATCTCCAGGATCCTGCAGGTGTCCAACGGCTGCGTCTCCAAGATACTGGGCCGCTACTATGAGACGGGCTCCATACGGCCCCGGGCCATCGGCGGCAGCAAGCCCCGCGTCGCCACCAACAAGGTGGTAGCCAAGATCGCGGGCTACAAGCGCGAGTGCCCTTCCATCTTCGCCTGGGAGATACGGGATAGGCTGCTGTCAGAGGGGGTCTGTAACAACGACAACATCCCCAGTGTAAGTACCATGTACTTAACAGTACCCACAGAGTTTGTGGGCTGTCACATAGACCCCATCAGGACAAACGGAATGTCCATACCGCGTGTCCATACTGAGGCAAACAGAAAGTCTAATCTTTCATTACTCTTCACAGTCTATTATTACTCTTCACAATTCATCCTTTCATACCTCATCCCTAAGGTTAGAAATAATCGTTATTTCTCTTTTTCGATTTTTCGTTCAAAAGAAACACATGCGGGATAATTTTCAAATGTCGTTCTACAATCATAAGCCGCATTATATTGTATTAGAAAGTCTAATGATTATACCATACCAGAAGGTCACATGACCATACTAGGGCAAGCAGAAAGTCACATGACCATACTAGGGCAAGCAGAAAGTCACATGACCATACTAGGGCAAGCAGAAAGTCACTTGGCCATACTAGGGCAAGCAGAAAGTCACTTGGCCATACTAGGGCAAGCAGAAAGTCACTTGGCCATACTAGGGCAAGCAGAAAGTCACATGGCCATACTAGGGCAAGCAGAAAGTCACTTGGCCATACTAGGGCAAGTAGAAAGTCACATGGCCATTCTAGGGCAAGTAGAAAGTCACATGGCCATACTAGGGCAAGCAGAAAGTCACTTGGCCATACTAGGGCAAACAGAAAGTCACATGGCCATACTAGGGCAAGCAGAAAGTCACATGGCCATACTAGGGCAAGCAGAAAGTCACATGGCCATACTAGGGCAAACAGAAAGTCACATGGCCATACTAGGGCAAGCAGAAAGTCACATGGCCATACTAAGGCAAGCAGAAAGTCACATGCCTACAGTAGGGCAAGCAGAAAGTCACTTGGCCATACTAGGGCAAGCAGAAAGTAACATGGCCATACTAGGGCAAGCAGAAAGTCACATGGCCATACTAGGGCAAGCAGAAAGTAACATGGCCATACTAGGGCAAGCAGAAAGTCACATGGCCATACTAGGGCAAACAGAAAGTCACATGGCCATACTAGGGCAAGCAGAAAGTCACATGGCCATACTAAGGCAAGCAGAAAGTCACATGCCTACAGTAGGGCAAGCAGAAAGTCACTTGGCCATACTAGGGCAAGCAGAAAGTCACATGGCCATACTAGGGCAAGCAGAAAGTCACATGCCTACAGTAGGGCAAGCAGAAAGTCACATGCCTACAGTAGAGCAAAGAGAGAAGTCACGTGACCACAGAGCGGGAAGAAAGGACAGGAAGCAAGTACCGACAATCCCCCATTAAAAAGAATTCATTTAAAATCGAATCATGCGCAGCTGGGGGTAATCAGAGTCGTCTGCCAGGGAATATCGGCTAATGACGACAGATGCTCCCTATCATTTTTATCATCGGACTTCTTCTTTTATAGATAACATATTCTTTTTGAATTCCCCTCACAACGCAAACTCGTTTCTTTAAAAAAAAAATGTTTATAATATGTAAATAGGTTTATTAAATAGTTATGGCGGATCGATTTGTGGATTCAGTACGACAATATGTAAATAAGGAAAAAAATACTTATTTCTCAAATATAGTTTCTACTTTGTTAGATAGCTTCTTCAGTTGGTGTTGAAGAAAGATAAGTGGGATTTTTGGTAATAATTAGTGGAAGTAGTTGTAATAGTTAGTTTGAGACGCTCTTTGAAATAGTTGATTGGATTCTCTTTGTAATCGTTAGCGGGGATTTTGTAATAGAAAGGGGGAACAATTTCTGTAACCACGCTGCTGAGGGCCAACAGCCCGAAACGAGTCTTTGGTTAGCTTTTCTTGATTAATCAAGAATGGGTATTTGGCCAATTCTAGAATAATTAAAAATCAACGAGAATAGTTGATATTTATTCCGATAGATGGCGCAAGCCATCAGCAACTTTCAGTTGCACGATAAAGAGATGCCATTTTCTTAATTTCTGTAATAGTTAGTGAGAATATCTTCTTTGTAATAGTTGATGGAATTATTTTCTTCATTGTAATAGTTAGTGATATTCGCTTTGTAATAGTTAATGGAATTTTCTTCTCATTGTAATAGTTCATTGAGGTTTTATTTTTGTAATAGTTTGTGATATTATATTGTAGCGTAGATATCAAGACTTGGAATATCTAAAGATGTGTTAGTATTTATTGATGACGTCAGTACGACAATTATCAACCAACAACAACTATCTATAGCTAGAGAATATTGAACAAACAAACTAAGGACCATGTATGATGATTTCACAAATACATAGTAATAATCTGTGCTTAATGTTTTCATTGAATAATTAAATTAAATAATAAAATATAAATTCGCCACAATATATATCTTTGTGTCTAATATTTAATGAAATTTTATCTCTTCTTTGTAAAATAGTTGGTGAGAATTTTTATTTTCTTTTCTTTGTAATAGTTAGTGGAATTCTCTTCTTTTGTAATAGTTATTTTTGGGATTTTTTTTTTGTAATAGTTAGTGAGATGATATTTTTGTAAAGAGAACACTTTCTCTGTAATAGAGTTAGTGAGGGGAATTCTTGGCTAGAGTAAAGGTTAAAGAGTGTTATTTCGGTTTGTCCCTCCTTCCTGTATAATATATATATATATTGCCACGTGGAAAATTAGGAAAGACAAACTTCAGGATGACACATCAATTTTTTTAAGACAAGAATAAACTATGAATGATTTTAAAAAATAATAATAAAAGCAATGAGGGAAGTTTACAGAGTATAAAAATATAAACATAAAAAAAGGAAACTGTTAATAATAAATACTTCGCTACAATATATATATGTGATAACAGGTGTCCTCCATCAACCGGGTACTGAGGAACCTCGCCAGCCAGAAGGATCCTCCGCTGACGTCGGCCGAGGCGGTCTATGACAAGCTCCGAATGCTCAACAGCCAGACCTGGGCATGGTACCCCACAGGACCGCCGCCCTCATCCAATGGACTGGTGCATCCACAGGTTCTGCCGCAGCTGGAGGACCCGCACTCCAGGAAAAGTAAGTTTCACAGAGGAAATTGATCTAAAGAGACAAGGGTCACCTCTCCCATTAAAATAGACGTCTAAAACCAGACGCCATCTATTGACCGTCGCCGCAACTAGCGGCATCGGGTCGGTGACAAAGCCACAACACCAGCTTTGGCAAACTGAAAAGCGTCCACCTAGAGACCATGGTTTCGGGCTAATGGCTCTCGTCAGTCTAGGGCGGACTTTTTTCAAAAGTGTTCAGGGATGGGAATCGAACCCACAGTGTTCCACTTACCGGGCAGATGTCATGTCCACTAGGCTACCCTGGACATTTAAGTTTCACAGAGTCTTGACAACACGGAGTGCCCCTAGCCTCTTTTATTAAAGATTAAAATTGAACAACGCCAGGCGTTGTGCGAACTTTAGAGAAAAAGTTTATATCTTCGACTGACCTTTTTTTAAAGAGACAAATAAATACACTCGTGGGAGACAAAACTTGAGTTTTACCTTTCAACAAAAGCTACTTATAAGCGGGGTTACACTCAAAAGATACAAAAACAATAAAAGGAGAGGATATAAATAAAAAAAATACGATAAGTTATAACAAAGCCAGTACTTATCTTTTATTGCAGCGTTGATAGGAGCGGGGTTACACAGGTATGCGAGGAGATCACCAGACACGGACACAGAGAAAACTCTAAGGGTCTCCACACAATAACTCCTGGGAAGGAAGAGTCACTTCGCATCTCCCTTGAATATATTTTATATATAAACATGGCCACATTTGCCCAATGGCGTGGAAGATTAGTTCACTATAATCAAATACACTCATGGACCAAATAAATTTGTAGAATTTGTCATTGTAGCAAGTCTGCCTTTACTTTGGGATTGGTTCTTTCTGGGACAGTGGTCTATATCCCTTTAGCGCATTAGAATATTATATGCCGGTAACAGCATTGTTACCATCTTCAGACAATTCTTGATTCAGCACTGTATGTAATTCTACTGTCCTCAAAGCTTATGTCCATAGGTCTTCTAAAATACCCATTCCAAGAGTCTATCAACAGTATCACTATAAAAGGAAGGTCCAAAAATGCAATATAACAGCGGTATGGTAGATTAAACTGGCGAAACCGCTGAGAGAGTTCACGACTGATGAGCCAGGCCCTCCCATTAATTTTTCCATTGCAGTAAGGACAGTAGAAATTGTTTAATTTAAAAAAGAATCTTGCGCCTTTAAAATAGTTTCGAATTTTGATAACAGATGGCGCGCTAGTGCATCACACTATTTGTTTGTTTGGATTTGTGGTCTTATTACCTTGTGTCTCTAATCCAAAAATGAAAGTAATTATACCAATCTATCTTTACAACAGTGTTAGACACAAACTGTAATCAGGGTTACAGTCAGACTTTCACCAAAGTGTGCCATGGTGCCATGATCAACAAAAGCTACACTCCTATTCCCCATTCCAATGAGATCAACTCGAGGAGAATGAACTCATGGAATTTGTGTAATCTTTACACGAGGGGATAAGAAATAAAAACAGCATATTATTAAATTAAATTTAATTGCCATCTATTGTTAAAATTTTACACATTTAAATTTACTGGCAATGCGCTTCTTTTAAATATCATCAAATATTATCTCTACAGACCTTACTGCAATGATATGAGTTATTGAATGAGAGGGCTTGGCTCATCAGTAGTGAACCCTCTCAGCGGTTTCGCCAAATTAATCTCTAGACCGCTCTACTATTGTATTGGACTGGTTTGGAATATACCCTGTATTTTCTATGGAAGGCAGCTTAGGGGTGTTTAGTGAACTATGGGCATAAACTTATGTGTAAAATTTTAACAGCATATTATACTAACAAAAAAACATCTGTTTAATTTAAAATACGTAAAAATATATAAAAAGAACACACTCTAACATACATACAAACAAAAATAAACTAGAGAAAGAGATAAAAATAAATGTCTTAGAATTTTACCCAGTTAGTATGTATTTCATATGCCCATTGGGAATAAAACACTACTCAAGGAGAGCTGTCACTTCCCTAATTTTTAAAAACAAAGAAAGTTTTATCTCAGGTTATTTTATTAAATATTTATTGAATATATTCTTCTATAGACTTTCTGGAAGCCTCCATGATAGGTTTCAATTCAATTTCAAATTCAACAGGTGTTCCTTCATTGAATTTATAACTCTATTACCTACTGGATGGAATTTTGGGGTAAAAAATATATCTCCTAAAGAATTTTTTTGTCATTTTTTTTATTGTGTGTGGAAGACACAATCTTATTATGGGATTTCTTTTTCACAAAACACACGAATTATATATTCGAAATATGAAACAATTCATTATTTACACTAATGGACAAAACTTATGGAAATAGAAAGTCTTTGATTTCGCCGGTCGTCTATTTTTTTTTTTTTTTTTAAGGAGACACTAACAATTTTTTAAAATACAATATAACGCGGCTGATGATTGTAAAACGAAATAGCAAATATACCGCGAATGTTTCTTTTATACAAAAATCGAAATTTATTTAAAAGAGAAATAGCGACCATTTCTAACTTTTTTGAATGAAGTATGAGAGGGTGAAAATATGAAGAGTAATGGCGAACGGAAAAATAAAAGTGTCCAGGGGCGGGAACCTGGACACTTTTATTTTTCCGTTCGCCATTACTCTTCATATTTTCACCCTCTCATACTTCATTCAAAAAAGTTAGAAATGGTCGCTATTTCTCTTTTAAATAAATTTCGATTTTTGTATAAAAGAAACATTCGCGGTATATTTGCTATTTCGTTTTACTAACAATTTTGTTCACACTTGGTTATCTCGTGTGTTTTCAATAAAGGTCACTGTAATATCTTTCAGAGTTATTGTCTTAATCCCGATATACATGATAAAAGGTACAACTTCCTTAAGTTTTGTCCATGATTGTATAATTTTTAACTTTGTGTGTATTTATTATTATTGACTTTTATTAATAAAATGGTTCAAAATCTAAATTTAAAACCCACATAAAAAGTTCTATTGGACTTGCATTCGTGTATATCCCTCACATTTCTATTAGGTAAAAATTGTCTATGGTTTTATAGAAATTTTAACACAAAATGTAATTACAAGTATCTTTTTTTTTTAATTGAGAAAAAACAAGCTTTCGAGTAAAGTCACTCTTCTACTGTGGCTTATGAAAGAAATACACTCATAGATGAAACTTAAGGAAGTTGTATCTTTTAGTATGTATATCAGGATTCAGACAATAACTCTGAAAGATATTACAGTGACCTTTATGGAAGACATACGAGATAACCAAGTGTGAACAACCTCTGTCTCCCTAAAAAAAAAAAGAAAAAAAAAACGACCGGCGACATCATATACTTTCCACTTCCTTAAGTTGCCACCATAAATCTAATATTTGTTATATATATAACACTTTTATCATTCTTAATTAGGTGTTTCAATCCTTTTAAAAGTGTTTTTTCCCAATGTTTCACATCTCTCTCTCTCTTTTATATATTTATATCTATTTATTCATATACAGTAGAACTTGGATAATTCGAACTTCTTTAATTCGAAAACCTCTTTAATTCGAATATTTATCTTGGTCCCTAGAAGCCTTAAGCCTTTATTCAAAACATCTTTAATTCGAATTTTTGGATAATTCGATTTTTTTTATGGTCCCTTGGGGTTCGAATTATCCAAGTTCGACTGTATTTATCATTATATAATCTTATTTATTCTGTATTTAAGCTTATATGGTCTTTGAAATAAATCAGTTTCAATCTCAATCTCTCTAGATAGCATATAGATCAGGGAGTTCTGGTTGTGGGATATGGCAGCGAAAATGGCAAGGACTACTGTCTGATCAAGAACAGTTGGGGCGCTGATTGGGGAGAAAAGGGATATGTCAGGATATCCCGGAACAACCAGTGTGGAGTCGCTTCCATGGCCTGTTACCATGTTATCTGACATGTTTAATGTTGTAGGGATCTTGCTTCCCTATTTTAATCTTTTATTACCGTCCATTATTAAACAAAAGCCGCCATAGGGGCTTACAAGTATATGAATGAGTAATGGAGGAAAAAGCATTCTGATGTTATGAAGTATCTCCTTCATCTCTCTCAAGACCTATTAGGTTTCACGCCACCGCCCCCAATAAATCCATCTATCCCACCAGTCAGCAGGTGTTGTCGCCAAGTTCAAAGGTGGCGACAACCAAGGATTAGCGCCAACGACACAATGGACGCCGAAATGACACCGAGAAGAAAAGAAGCCGTGTTTCTCACCCAGACCGACACTCTTAAGATTATTTCAGCCGAACCTTTCTAGTAGAACAATTCCTTAGAGGGGGGAGGACTTCCTTTTTTTGTGTGTGTCAGTTATGGAGATGGATGCGGGGAACATGAAGGCTCCCCTACCACCTTCTCCAGAAAACACTTCTTAAACCTTTTTACGTCTCACTTGATGATGGTGTAAATACGAGAGAGCAGCTTCTGCAATGTCAGAATTTTTAACCTCGAGAGTTGACAAAGTTACAAGCATTTTATAAAGAAGTTAATTGAATAGAACGTAATATTGGTCAAATCACCCACCACAACACATTATAGATCTTAAAATTTTACACATATAAATTTACTGGCAATGCGCTTCTTTTAAATATAATCAAATATTATCTCTACAGACCTTACTGCAATGATATGAGTTATTGAATGAGAGGGCTTGGCTCATCAGTAGTGAACACTCTTAGCGGTTTTACCAAATTAATCTCTAGACCGCTCTACTATTGTATTGGATTGGTTTGGAATATACCCTGTATTTTCTATGGAAGGCAGCCTAGGGGTGTTTAGTGAACTATGGACATAGACTACGTTGGATAAAACAGAAAGGAGTTATTCCTGAACTCTTAAAATGTCTTAAGAAATCTTGATGTATATAACTGCTCAAGAATGAGCGCAAAGACTGTAACAAGCATTACCATCCCATGTAGATCACTAAAATATTCAAGATTGCGTGGGATAAAACACAAAAAGGAGTTCTTCCTGAACCCTTAAATGTCTTGAGAAATCTTGATGTATATTACCTTTTCAAGAATTGGTGTGAAGACTGGAACAACACAAAAAAAACCCCATCACACTCACTTATAAGTAACCAACACATTATAGACTACGTAGGAACACACAGAAAGGAGTTATTCCTGAACCCTTAAACAGTCTTGAGAAAGCTAGATGTACATAACCTTCTCAAGAATTGGTGTAAAGACTGAAAAAAGCATCACCATCCCATGTATATCACCAACACATTCTAGATTGCGCCGGAGCAAACCAAAAAAAAAGGTTATTCCAAAACCCTTAAACGGTCTTGAGAAAAAAAAAAGATAGATGTACATAACTCAAGAATTGGTGCGAAGATTGGAACAAGTATTAGCATCACATGTATGTAACCAACACATTCTAGATGGCGTCGGAAGAAAAAAAAGACAGAAAGGAGTTACTGAACTCTTAACGGTCTTAAGAAATCTAGATGTATATAACCTCTTCAAGAATTAATGTGAAGACTGAAACAAACATGGCCAACAGTCATTAACGCTTACGCGATTGTCTTGATAATTCAGGGAAGAGAATGATTGTCCAATTCACTCTGGAAAATTAGAAAAAAAATTCAACAGTTGATGGATATTTGCCCGATAGATGGTAATAGTCAATCAACAATATTTTGTTACACGATCAGGTGGCCTTTATCATATAGTATACTCTCATGAACAAAACTTGAGGACGTAGAAAGTCTTTGATATCGCCAGTCATTTATATTTTGAAGGAGACAAAGGCAATTTTGTTCACACTTGGTTATCTCGTATGTCTTCAAAAAAGGTCACTGTAATATCTTTCAGAGTTATTGTCCCGATATATATGCTAATAGTTACAACTTCCTTAAGTTTTGTTCATGAGTGTATATTTATCGCAGAAAAGATGGTAGAACGTTTGTTACATTCAGTTTTACAAAAAGACATTCGTGCTTTATTTCTTATATATGAATACAGATAGCGGGCATTATGTACAGAATATATATATAGTCTAGTCTAATCTAGTATATATATAAAAATCAATGTTTGTATGTTTGTTTGTTTGTATGTCCGGTATACAATTTCGCAGTAGTTCACTAATTCAAACCAAAATTTCCATACATAGGTAAAAAAAATACGGGGAAGACGATAGGCTATTTTAAAAATATATAAATCAATTATTAAAACTATATATTCAAATTATTCTACTTAGCTCACGAACAGCGCCCTCTATCAAAGATTAGATTAAATTATGCTGATGCAAACAAATAGATAATGCTAATAACAAACAATTATATAAAAAAATCTTATCTAAATATATATCACTCGGGTAGATATGCATACGGGTCAATCCCGGGGCGAAGCCCGGGTCACCCGTCTAGTGTACTATAAAACACCGTTTAAACAACAATTTGACTGGAGATGGTATTATAAAACGAAAGAGAGACTATTAAATATATCAGAATAGATGAACGGTAATAGAAGAAGAAGAAGAAGAAGAAAGAAACGTGAGCAGTTAGTTTACAAGACAATGTTTGTTTAATTCAATTATTCTCTGGTTGCCTGAAGGACAGGAAGTGTTGAAGGTACACTAGAGGTACTTCAAGAGCTCCATTCAATTTGTACGTCCACGGTGCTCCATTAGGGCCAAAGATGGATGATCCACCTGCCCCTGCGAACAACTGATAATGGCATGTCATCGAAGAACGAAGAATGAACTCTCATATATCGTCCATACTACAAAGGCACAGGCCCCTCTTCAGCTACTGTACAATACTCCCCGAGGCCGTCCTCCTGACGCTGCTCACTCTCCCATTATCGCTGGTTTCTCCTCCTCCTTCTAACCTATTATTGGTCATGTGGCTTTCAAGAGATCTCTCTCCCAAGATGCTACAATTATGAAAGGCTCATTTGTCACTCATCAGTAGAAAGGACCGTGTTATGACTGATGAGATGTTCCGTATCTATTCAGTATAACATCGAGCTCACAACATTTTATAAAAGGTAAACTCCCTCCCTCGTGTATATATGCAAAGGTGGGGATGATAGGTGTAGAGAAATTAAATTGATGAGTTGGGAGATGTTTATACCGTGTTTAATGGGAATGAATTCAGCGTTCCCTTTTGTTGTTGTACTGTTTAATACATGTTCTCTCAATGTGATTTTTTCCTAGTAGTTGAACTGTTCGTTACACACTCATGATAGTAGACATTGCGACTGGACTCGGTGTACACGAGTGGGTAGCACCCTCGATTCCCGACAGTCATAAACCGGGATCGAATCCCGCGTTAACATTTTTTGTTTTAATATATGAATAATACCCAATACTTGTATATAACTACGATGCTAATCTGTTATTTATTTATTTTGTCCTACAGGGAGAATCCTGTATGGCACGTGTGCCCAATAAAGGCTATTGTTGTTGTTAATATATGAATAATTAAAGAAACTTTTTGCAATTAATTTGATCGCGGTGTATACCTTCTTTAATCGTCATTGCAATTATTCCGCAATCTAAAATATGAATAACCATCAAATATTATTCATTGTTACAATTATCATAAACTAGGTTGCTCTTTTTGAGCGGTACCTAATAAAGTGATTTTGGAACAAGAAGAAGACATAGCGACTGCTGTGATAGAGATGCACGGAGACATCTGAGGGGGACAAACTTTTCTACTGTCTTCTTACTGCGATGAAAAAATAAATTCACCGCAGTAAGGACAGTAGAAATTTGTTTTATATTTGAAAATAATCATTCGTGCTTTTAATGTTTCTTTGAAAATAAAAACTTTTTTTTTCGAGGGATTACTTCTTTTTTATCAATTTAATGCACAAGAACTTAAAAGTTTATTTAGTGTTTAATGCATAAAGATTCAATGTCTTCTATAGTTTTTGTATAACAACTCATTATGCGTTAAACGTGTGAAGAAATAAACATTTAAAAAAACCTTTAAATGTCAAGCAAATTATTATTTATTAAACCGAAATAGTAAAATAAAAATATGATTTTTTTAAAGGATTAATTATTACAATGCTGTATCAAAGAGCGTTTTAAAATACAATATGGCAAAGCCAATATGTTCTTTTGGGCTCTCGTTAATTCTATTTAAAAATTGATTTAATCTAAATATTTCATCGTAGATCACGAAATACGTGGTGTCGCTGGAGACCCGCTGGTGATTCTCCACCAAACTCTACAGCGGTGGTAGAGGCGACATATTCATTGTACATAGTATTATGTAAATTAAAAACAAATTAAACATATTCTGATCACTAATATGAGCGTTTGTTAGAGGGCAGAGCGCCATCTAGTGGAACAGAAATCAACTAAACGTTGATTTAACCTGTTCCCTGATAAATCAACGTTTAGTTGATTTCTGTTCCATTATATGGCGCTCTGATATCTAAAAATGGCTATGTTAGTTGTCAGGATTTGTCTAATTTGTTTTTAATCTATCAACACCTGACCTTTTTTTATTTTTAAAATTATTTTTTTCACCTAGTGTTACATATACAGTGTACTCCGCTTATAACAAAGTCGGTTATAGCGAAATTCCGCATATAGCGAATGAAATTGTCTGCACGAAAGAAAAGAAGGGCTTAAACCATTAAAAGAACTCTGGATATTGCGAAGTCGGATATAAAGAATTTTCGCTTATAACGAAGTGATTTGCATGTATAAATTTTTATTTTATCCGTTTATAACGAAGTTTTCTCATTTACCATTATAATTGACTAATATATTATGCATAATATATATCAAATTACAACGTGTGAATGACACAAATTTAATGATACACAACAAATAAGTTAATAATATACAATTTTAAAATATGCAAACATATTATAAGTATTTTTTTACATTATTTAAACAAAATTAAATTGTTTAATAAACGCATTCTCTTCGATCGCATGAAAGAACTTTTAAAAATACCGTTAGAGATGGATTTCGATTCTTATGCTGACGCTGACAATGACGTCGTTACAAATGCCATGTTATCCGATGTAGAAATTGTCGAGAGCATTCTTCAAGCAAAAGAAGAAGAAGAAACGGACCAAGTTGATGAAGAAGTAGACCCAATTGTCCACATTCCGCATCCAAAAGAGGTCTTGGAGAGCATTCAAACTCTGGGTTTGTTTCTTCAATGTCAGGATGAGTCCAAGTCTCTTCATAGGCATCTGTCAGACTTGGACAACATCGAAAAGAGTGTTCAGCACTTGTTACTGACTTCTAAATGTCAAAAGAAAATCACAAACTACTTCTCCAAAAACACCTGATGAGGTTGTTATTGATCTTTGTGTTGCTCTTTTGAGTTGAATAGTAAATAAAATTATTGGTACAAAACATTTTTTTTCCAACTGCGGATATAACAAACTTCGGATATAACAAAGCGATTGTCATGGATAATGCGACTTCGTTATAAGCGGAGTACACTGTATATATATATATATACAGGGTGTACCAGGTAAATTGGGAATTTCAACAATGGTATTTTAACTGAAATTTTTTGCACGTAAAAATTAAAATATCCGAATGAAATTTGACACAGTAGTAGATAAAAGGATATAGTTTTTATTTATTCAATGTAGTTTCCATTATTAGCTACAACAGTCTCGAGGCGAGTGCGGAATGAAGCACAGGCCTTGGCGACGATGACCTTGTCCATTTGGGTCATCACCGTGTGAACTGCTTTCTTGACAGACTGGATGGTGGTATGAGGAGCTTTGTTGACATCTCTCTCAACAACGCCCCATACATAGTAGTCGAGGGGATTGCAATCTGGAGAATTAGGGGGCCAAATATCAGGACCCCAGTGACTAGGGACGTTAAGTGTCAGCCACGATTGTGTCTTTTTTGCCTTATGGGCTGGAGCTGAGTCCTGTTGGAAGACATACTTCCTTCCTGCAGCCACCATGCCCATCCAAGGCTTCACAACGGTCTCCAGAACATTGATGTAGGTGTCAGCGTTCATCCTAAGGCCCTTCTCAAAGAAATGGGGAGGCATGACAACACCTTCACTGCTGATAACGCCAAGGACCATTACGGAGGCAGGAAATTTCGACAGGTATCTCTGAGGGGTCTTTACAGATCCAGCGATTATTCCTGGGATTTACCTTTTGGTCCACGTCAAAGTTCTTTTCGTCAGAGAAGAACCTTAGCATGCCAAAAGAGTCGTGTTTCAGGTTGTTGAGGAGGGCAGCAGCCTTTCCTTTTCTGTTATTCTTCATATTCTCAGTCAGCAACTGACCTTTCCGAAGGGCATAAGACTTGAGACCAAGGTCCTCATGGATAGTTCTGACAATTGTCATAGAGCCAACGTCCATTTCCTTGGCTATGGCCCTCATGCTCTTCCCAGGGTTTCCATCAATCTTCTCCTTGACATTTTTGACAAATTCTTCGCCTCTTACCCTGTCCGATCGACGCGAGTGCTTTTTCCTTGTAGCTATCCCCTCTTTGTTACTGTCGGCCTCATCAAACTGCTTCTTGACACGATAAATAGTGGTTTTGGGCAACTTAAGAAAATCCACTATCTCTTTGGGGCTCCTTCCGGCGCGCAGAGCAACGATGATGGCAGCTCGATTTTCAAATTCTCGGTTACTCTTCATCACTACACTGCGCACACATGTACTGTTGCATTTTACATGAATATGGCTACGTAATGAAAAAAAAAACAAGTTTTTAATCTCAAGTAGTTTTTGTTTTATGGACTGTCAAAGTTAGTCCCAATTTACCTGGTACACCCTGTATATATATAGTGTAAAACCTATATAATAAAAATAAAATAGTGATTCTATATTTAAAATTTAAAGAGTAAACTGATGAGAATGATAATAATATATATATATATATATATATATATATATGAAAAAACAATAGAAAAAAATAAAAGATAAGTGGGTCAGGTGTTGATATTAAAAATAAAGAAGGCATCTCCTGACCACGAGCACATGTGCTTAGTTTATTTTTGCTCCACTAGATGGCGCTCAGCAATCTAAAAAGCACATGTGCTCGTGGTCAGGAAATGCCTTCTTTATTTTTAATATATATGTAAATATCAATTTAAAACAATAGTGAGCAGACTGTGTGCTTTTACATGTATTGACAAGATGTCAATAAAATTGAGTTAATTGTCAATTTGTCTAAATGTTTAAAAAAAAAACCGTTTAAACTGTAAGCTTTTACGATGGGAGGGACATATACAAAGTGAATGGATAACTTGTCAAATCGAATAATTTCTTCTTTCAGGTGATAAAATCATCAAAAAGAGCCGTCCAAATCTCAACAAAACAATCCTTTTTTCAACAAATAAGCCATCAAATATTGGTTAAAAAGAGGGATCAAGATTATAACATCGGACAACAAACAAACTCAAAATCTTTTTAAAATGAGCGTTCAACTGCCTCAGCGTTCAAATTGATTCAGGATCAAAAGAAATTATTGTTTCCTTTTTCCCCCGTACAGGAAACCGCCTACTTCCCGATATCTTTTGAAGTAAAATATAAAAATCAATTTCACTTTCAATTCACCGAAAAATTTTTCTTCCAGTCAAATCCAGTCAACAGAAGAATTTCATGGAATGGTTTGAAGAAAGGCTAATCAAATTTGGGGAAAAGAAGGCTGACGTATCAATAAGGGGGTAAAGGAAAAACATCAAGGGCCTCCCCCTATGCAAAAGCAAGACAACAATTGGTCGCATGGCCAAAGGTCGGTGACAAAGAGACAAGGGACAAAGACACGCTGTCACTGATATGTTTGCCCGTCAGGATGTCACAAAATTAGATCTGGGGGACCCGCTGGCCTCTTCAAACGTCGACAGGTGAAGGACAATGTGACAATGGTCGTCTGATCCTTTAATAAGCCTGATAATTTTCGTCTGCTGGGATTAGGCTACTGAAATGGCGCCAGACGCTTTGAATAGATTTTGATATGCGTAACGTCATGTTTATAAAATCATTACTTTTTTTTTGTATATGAAGACATGTCCATTTTCAACCTATTTGATTTAAATGCGTTTTAAACGATTGTATTTTTAACTATCTATACATTTATATAGAGCGTTTTAAGTTTTTTTTTATTTGATCTTGTGATTTATAAAACAATATTTATACTTTGATATGTTAAATAATAAAGGGTTTGGATCAAAATTGTTTAATAAAATCATCAGCTTCCTTTCTATGGCTAGTCTGTTGATGGTATCGTAGGGTCTATCTATATCTCCTCAACCAGCCATAGGTTGGTAGCTGGCAGTATTCCTGTCCTCTCAGAGCTTCCTTTCTATGGCTAGTCTGTTGATGGTATCGTAGGGTCTATCTATATCTCCTCAACCAGCCATAGGTTGGTAGCTGGCAGTATTCCTGTCCTCTCAGAGCTTCCTTTCTATGGCTAGTCTGTTGATGGTATCGTAGGATCTATCCATATCTCCTCAACCAGCCATAGGTTGGTAGCTGGCCGTATTCCTGTCCTCTCAGAGCTTCCTTTCTATGGCTAGTCTGTTGATGGTATCGTAGGGTCTACCTATATCTCCTCAACCAGCCATAGGTTGGTGGCTGGCAGTATTCCTGTCCTCTCAGAGCTACTTTTCTATGGCTAGTCTGTTGATGGTATCGTAGGGTCTATCTATATCTCCTCAACCAGCCATAGGTTGGTAGCTGGCAGTATTCCTGTCCTCTCAGAGCTTCCTTTCTATGGCTAGTCTGTTGATGGTATCGTAGGGTCTATCTATATCTCCTCAACCAGCCATAGGTTGGTAGCTGGCAGTATTCCTGTCCTTTCAGAGCTTCCATTCTATGGCTAGTCTGTTGATGGTATCGTAGGGTCTATCTATATCTCCTCAACCAGCCATAGGTTGGTGGCTGGCAGTATTCCTGTCCTCTCAGAGCTTCCTTTCTATGGCTTGTATTTGTTCTATCATTTGTAAGTGCAAAAGTCGAATGGCTTTCTACCTGTGTAGACATGTGGTGCACTTACAGTAAAATCAGTCGTAACTTCTTACCCAGGTCTTACCACGTGTACTAGGGATAATACTTTCTAAAAATCCCCTGACACATAATAATACCAACATAATGTCCGTTGGAGAATAATGGATTCGCCGAATGTCGTGGTTTGCTTGGAGGAAAAAGGCGAAGATTGAACGCGGCTGATTCCACACTAGCCCTCTCAATGATATCCTAACCTTGACATATCCTAAACATTGGTACTTTAATTTAAATATTTAATCATGTATGGTTCCTTTTGCTCGGTATGTTTATTTTTTGTATATATGGTTATATTTCTTTTTGTTTGTTTTTTCTTTCTTCTCTCTTTTCTTTTTCCTTATTACCTCTTGTATTCTAGTTTTACTTTTGAAATATCTTCCTTTGCTAAATCCTGTAGAGGGGAATCATGTATAGGGCTGGATGCCCCAATAAAAAGGCTTGTGTGTGTGTGTGTATATAATAATACCAACAAACAATCCAAGGTTAAGTTTCTTGTACCATTTTTATTTCTCTAGATTTTGGACTAACATGTCCTTCAAACAGAAGCAACTAAGAGTATAAAACTTCCAGCTAACTATATTATACAGGGCATGTATAGTTGACAACAGTTACTTTGTACGGGTTATCACACAAAAAGCAATAAACTAGGGCCTACAGTAAGAGTAACTTAAACACAAAAAAAAACATACACTCAAGAGTACAACGCAAAAAAAAAGTATATAACAACTCACAATTTGTTAAATAAAATAAAAACACACACACACAGTACTTATCTTTATTGTTGCGTTGGTAGGGATCGGAACGGGGTTACACAGGTATGCGAGGAGATCACCAGACACGGATATAGCACACAGAGAACATTTTAAGCGTCTCCACACAAATATCCACCACACTCCCCTCGACTCCCCTCGCAATACCATAGCCTCCCTTATATATACAAACATGGCCACATTCGTCCAATGAGAAGGCGGGACAGATTGGTTCACTATCAAAAGATAACAAAATCCTTCCCACTAAAATCTGAGATAAGATTTTTTAAAATGCAAATATTTGTCAATATAATTTGACATAGTTAACTGTAAGTTATACTCCTAGTTGCTCCTGTTTGAAGGACATATTAGCCTGAAAGCTAGAGAAAAATAAAAATGGTTCAAGAAACTTAACCCTGGATTGTTTGTTGATATTATTAAATTATGGAATAATTAAGAAAAATGGCATCTACTAATCGTGTAACTAAAATTAGCCAATAATTAACGATTAGTTGAAATTTATTCCGATAGATGGCGCAAGCCATCAACAACTTTTATTTGCATAACTAGGAGATATATTTTTAACACAAAGCAATAACGCGCCATCTATACATATAAAATAAAAGGATTTAAAAAAGCGCGAATGTTTCTTTTATACATAAAACGAACTTCTACTGTCCTTACTGCGATGAAAAAATATATTGGGAGGGCTTGGCTCATCAGTGGTGAACCCTCCCAGCGGTTTCGCCAATTTAATCCACCAGACCGCTTCTCAGAGCTCTAATACTGTATTGGACGATTCTGCTTATATACGCAGCACTGAAGGATGGAATCTTAGAACATTCGCGCTTTTTTAAATCCTTTTATTTTATAGATATATTTTTCTTAATTTATCCACCTGATCCAGGTACAATTTCACTTTCGTACTATTTTTTTCACACAATAGAATAATATTACAATAAAAAAGTCAATTTTGACTAATATTTCTTTATTTGAACTTAGAGCGCTATGTCCCCCTAGGGACACATGCACTTTAAAGATAAACAAAATTTTGAAAAAAAAAGAAAAGAAAGAAAGATATTTTAAATACACCTATCCCCCGATTTACACGGTAGATACGTTCCTGAGAAAAACGTGTAAATCGGGGGATAGGTGTACACAGAAATAAAAATAAAATGCATTGACAGGTTAAAATATTTAGTCAGCATATAAGCTCGGGATTCCTCGTGAGATGTGTACACAGCGCATGTGTTCAATCACAGTAGCATTTAGTATAGTGCGATAAAAAAAAAAACTTATTTGGAAAACCGTGTAAAAGCGAAAACGTGTAAAACAAGTACCGTGTAAATCGGGGGATAGGTGTATTTAAATTAGTATGCAAGTTAGTTAGATGAAAAAGAGGGAAAATATCAGCACAATTGATATATGTAAAAAGGGAGGACTAATATAAATTAACTGTTGAATTTTTTCAATGATATACAGGTAATCTTTGGAAATTTTAAGGATTACACTGATTAAATATAATAAGTTAGGATTATAAAAAAGTCATATTAAAAAAATTGACAAGTTCCTAAAATTTCTGAGAAACTTTATATTTTTTAAAAAAATGGATAGTTGAGGGGGCAAAAAAGAGAAATCATCTTTTAATTGCGACCTCCCCTTCTGGCCATTTACAAGAATCGTCTGATAAAATATTTCCCTTTTTATCAGGCAGACGATAATCCTCTTCCCGACAGCCCCCATCTGTCATTTTGTCGCAGACGTCAGTTATACTGCGGCTCCATCTAGCGGTTGAAAATTATCCCTTATATAAACATACACGCGCACATATACATATATACTTGTATATATGTTTGTTTTTAAAATAGAGCAATCCATAAATAGATCTTTAATTAAAAAGTTACATATTGGATGAAAATATATTTTATTTACCTTATATTTTTATCCAATATATGCCTTTTTAATTAAATACATATAGACAGTTTCACATGTCTATTAACTTAACAAGTCAGATATTTACAAGTTTTCTCTAATTTACACATTGGCCGATGAGAGTTTTGTCTTCTTGTACTACACCAATTCTACAGTTCAGTAGAAAAGCTTAGAATATCATTAAACAATGGAAAAAACATAACCAGAAGACACACACAGTAGTTGTTATATCTCTCCACCAAGACTTATGTATTTAACTGTGGTTACCTATTTACATATTGTCTATCTTTGTTTACTTTTGTCCTTTCTTGGACTTCAGGAACGAGTCGATGTAAAACGAAATGTGTTAATAAAAGGCTGTATTTTCATAAGTTGAATATGAGGAATCTCTGCGTGTCATCCGTTTATAAAATTACTGAATAGGATTGAGTATATATTCGAGACCCTGATAAATCTTGATGTCCATTCTAAGGGTCACTAAAGAAGTGCTGT
Organism: Cordylochernes scorpioides; assembly: GCA_030710605.1. NCBI lineage: Eukaryota > Metazoa > Arthropoda > Arachnida > Pseudoscorpiones > Chernetidae > Cordylochernes > Cordylochernes scorpioides. The sequence goes on along the minus strand of CP092876.1, from coordinate 6,499,472 downwards.
GTGCGCAGATGCCTTCGAGCTTTCCTCCGACGGCAACTCTGAGAATAACTCGTCTTCAGCGGACGAAGACTCCCAGCTCAGGATGAAACTGAAGAGGAAACTCCAGAGGAACAGAACGTCCTTCACCAACGAGCAAGTGGATGCTCTGGAGAAAGGTACTTCACAGCATGCGTCCTTTTCTGTAATTCTTTAATCCCCAACGTATGTGGGGTGATCGTGTTGGATAAAGGTAACCATGCTCTTACAGTATGTAATGCTTGAAAACATAAGCATCATTTCATGTACTGTTACATTCATTCACGAGCAGGTGAATGCACTGGGTAAAGGTAACAACATTCACAGCATGCATTCTCGGAAACACACATCATTTCATGTTCTGTTGGATTCAACAACGAGCAGATGAATTCTCTGGATAAAGGTAACAACATTCACAGCATGCATTCTCGAACATAGAGATAATTTCATGTACTGTTACATTCATTCACGAGCAAATGGACGTGTTGAATAAAGGCAACAATGTTCTCACAGCCTGCATGCTCGGAAACATCTTTTCATGTTCTGTTGGATTCAACAACGAGAAAGTGAATTCTCTAGAGAAAGGCAACAATGTTCTCACAGCCTGCATGCTCGGAAACATACCTATCTTTTCATGTTCTGTTGGATTCAACAACGAGCAAGTGAATTCTCTAGAGAAAGGCAACAATGCTCTCATAGCCTGCATTCTCGGAAACATACCTATCTTTTCATGTTCTGTTGGATTCAACAACGAGCAAGTGAATTCTCTGGAGAAAGGTAACAATGTTCTCACAGCATTCATGCTCAAACATATCCATCATTTCAGGTAACTACATTCATCACCGAACAGGCCCTGGTGACAAAAGTTACTATTTACGGGTTAACACACAAAATTGCAATATACGGGGGCCTACCGTAAGAGTAACTTGAACACAATAAAACCGTACACGCAAAAGTATAACACACACAAAAAAAAAAAATAATAATTCACAATTAGTTAAATAAAAATAAAAGTACTTATCTTTTATTTCTGCTTATGTAGGGATCGGACCGGGGTCACTCAGGGAATGCGTAGAGAACACCAAGCACAAAAAAAAAAAAACGAAGAGAGCACTATAAGTGTCTCTGCACAAGATTTTAAATCACAATCCCCCCACGCATTCCCTTCAACCCCCTTTATATACAAACATGGCCACATTCGTCCAATTAGAATGCTGGAGAGATCGGTTTACTTATCTGATAAAACAACGTTCTTCGCACTAAAGAAATAGGATAAGATAAGAGTGCGAATATTTGTCAATATAATTTGACAAAAGGTCTCTTTCCAAAAAAAAAAAAAAAACTAACCAATCTACCAAACATTCTTATTGTCCCGTAAGGAAAACCTCCCGCTATTCGGGAGGGAAAAGCTCACGGGAGCCATGTTATAAAGATACAAAAAAAACTAAAGAGAGGAGAAGTAGGCATCCAGGTCGTTCCATACAGGTGCCTTCCATCTTGTTCCTCCCAAAAAGAAAATAACCAAAGATCTGCGCAAACTACGTGAGTTACCATGAGTGATTACCAAGCACACACATATATAATATGCTTTAATAGACAGAGTTTAATGGGGGACTAATAAGCTCTCATCTGGGATCGGCAGGGCGAGGATTTGGTCTCAGAAGATAAGGGCTGAAATGTGCCCTGTCGAACGCCCCATCGACCACTGTAGGTTCGTCATGAGGATCTCCTTTCTCCTGGTCGGGAACAATCTTGGTCTCTAACGGTGGTGTGGACATCTCTCGGCGGGGAGAGATACGACAGGCACTCCCACCTTCCCGAGCCAAAGGAATCATCCTTCTCCGAGGATAGCACTCGCGTTTAGCAGCTGCGGGCTTTCTATGACGCATGCCCCTGAATGCCTTCATCCTGTCAATATGCACAACTTGTTCATCGTGCAAATTGACTCCGCGCACTCTGAAATTTACTTCAGACACCTTAGCTACCACACGGAAAGGTCCATAGAATTTTGCGGAGAATTTAGAGGACCCCTTGCCCTTAGGAACAGCCAACAATACCAAATCCCCCGTCTCAAAGGTTCTCACAGTCTGCGTTTTATACTTCTTGACTCGTTCATCATAGTTTTCAGACAGGAATTTCCTAACAGTTTCCCTGGCATCTTGCATTTCCTTCAATCTCTCCGCCAAGGATGGCTTTCTGAATTCGCTCACATCTTTATCGCTAACTTCATGATTGACTGCGTCGTAACCAAAGAGCATGTAGTGGGGGCTCTCACCTAACGCTGAGTGCACGGCATTATTGTACGCAGCAACCGCCGCACCGAGGTTGTCTTCCCAATTCCTGCTATTGGCATAGTGACGCAGAATGGAACAAATGGTGCCATTAACTCTTTCAACGATCGAATTGCAGGTAGGACGATAAGAAGTTGTGGATAACTTTTTAATACTATATAATTTACATATCTCTCTGAAAAGGTCTGACTCGAATGCAGCTCCACGGTCAGATAAAATTTCTTTGCACGTTCCATATCTGTTCACTATCTTATTGACAAACTCGAGCCCAGCAGTCTCTGCGGTACAATCCCTGACGGGGATAACCTCAGCGTACCTGGTAAAAGCATCAATGAACACGAGCAGGTATCTATTCCTGTTCCTAGACAAGGTAAGAGGACCCACGAAGTCTACGCATAACCTTTCGAAAGGGTAGTTAGCGGGTTGAATGGGCATATTAGGAGCTTTCTTAAGCCTACCATTGTTCTCGGCACACACTGGGCATGTCTTCACGTACCTACGTACATCAGACATGGCCCCCTTCCAATAGTAATGGCTTAAGACCGCGTAAAGTGTTTTCTCTACTGAGAGGTGCCCTCCTATGGGACTGTCATGGCACCTTTCCAGAATGGTATCGCGGAGAACTGGAGGTATTACGATTTGCTTCACCATCCTTCCCTTACGAGTGGGTCTACTGTCTGGACTGACCTTGACGAGATTTCGGGTGGACTTGCTTATAAAATACGTGCCATCACCCTCTTCTACCTCACTATCAGTGCTCAGAGCCCTCTTGTAGATGTTTTTCCATACAGGGCAGTTCAGCATGGACTTCTCATAGTTGGGAATGGTAGTCACCCCTCCATAGACATCGACCACAGCAACCTCAGTATTATAGGTGTCGCGGGACAGCCAGTCAGCCATCGCATTCTCCTTCCCTTTTACATGGAAAAATGTTAATTCCCTGTCCTGTAGCATCAAGGCCCATTTCATGAGCCTACGATTTTTATTCTCTAGAGACTTAAGATATTGCAATGGTTTGTGATCACAGTATATCTCCACCTGCTGACCATAGATGTAGTAGTCAAACTGTTCAATTGCCATAATAATAGCCAAACACTCCTTTTCTATTGTGCTGTAGTTTAACTCGGCACCTCTGAACTTATGGCTGTAGAAACTAATAGGCTGCGGAGTGCCGTTCTTCAACTGTGATAACATACCGCCACATCCTATGTCGCTAGCATCAGTGAATATTAGGAACTTTTCCCTATAGTCAGGATGGATTAGGATGGGTGCAGAGCTAAGACAAGTCTTTAGCTTGTCATACGCACGCTGCGCTGCCTCGTTCCACTCATACCTGGTGCCCTTCTTAGTCAACTCATATAAAGGGGCCGCTATTTCAGAGAAACCAGCAATGAATTTCCTATAGAAACCAACAGCTCCAAGAAAGCGTCTGACACCTGATACAGTTTTAGGAGGACTCATGTTTTTAATCTTTTCGATGTTGTTCTCCTTAGGATGAATGCCATCCTTGTCCACTCTGTGTCCCAAGAAGGTCACTTCTTCCTGAAAGAGCTGGCATTTGCTCGGCCTCACTTGAAGCCCATATTTTCTAAGCCTGTCCAACACCTCAGTTAAGTCAGCCAGATGCTGCTCCAACGACTCCGAGTATATCAGAACGTCGTCAATAAAACATTGGCAATTCTTGCCCAATAGGCCGCTTAGGATACGATGCATTTCTCTCTGAAATACATTCGAAGATATCTTACAGCCCTGAGGAAGTCTCGACATCTCAAATTTTCCGAAAGGGGTTTGGAAAGCGAAGCATTTCGTTACGTTACTATCCAGCTTCAGCTGATAATACCCACTGGCTAGATCCAAGGTACTAAAATATTTAGCACCTCCCACAGCTGCCATGGCGGTGTCTATCCGGATCATGGGATAATCTTGATTCCTTAATTTATCGTTGACCTGTCTAAGGTCCAGCACGAATCTCAAGGAACCGTCAGGCTTCTTGACAAGATGTACTGGACTGTTCCAATCAGATCTGGATCTTTTTATGATACCGCTCTCTAAGAACTTGTCTAAAAGTACCTTGTACGGCTCTAACAAACTATAGGGAATAGGATACTGCCGCCTAAAAGTAACGTCATTTATGTCAACGTCAATTTTTATTGGCGGAACCTTAGCTGCTTTTAACGCTGCGACATTTTCCACGAACATATCTGATCTTTGTTGCAGTATGTCGCGGACCAGCTGCTGATGTTTGCCATTAACTTGGCCAATATCTACCAGTTGCCAGTCTTCAGTCGCCGCAGACATTACATTGCATTCCTCCCACACAGGTGGCAGAGGAATGTTTAATCTCCTTATCTCCTTTATACCAAGAATACCGTCGTAGCGCTTATCTTCAAGTGGCATTAACCAGAAACTTATGTCTCCTATTTCGATACCCTTATCTGTATTTACCCTACAGGTTTTTACCTTTGTCAATGTCTGGACGTGGCCTGTGACTGACACAATTTTAAGATTGTTAATAGCTTCGTCCCAGTCCTCATTCAGAACATTACACCTTTCTGAATCCATTATGCTAACTTGGCTTCCTGTATCGTATAACAGGTGCCAAGTATTGCCGTTTATTGATACTCTAACAATAGGCAGAGTTCCAACAGGATCCCGGTTAGAACGAACATTAACAATCTTAGCAATTGGTCGAATACCAGTGGCTGACTTCTGCCAACTCGAGCAAGCACTGGCCGTTTTGCCCGAGTTTAGTAGTTTAAAGCTCCTTTCTCCTTGCAAAACCTGGCAATATGCCCCATTTTCCCACAGCGGAAACATGTTAATTTATGCCTACCGCCATTTTTAGAAGAACCCGGCTTACTCTCGCTAAGCAGTTTAGTCAGCCTTTCTATTTCTTCCTTAAGGTCGTTAATGCACTTCTCTGACTCGTGCTTTGTCTTGCCTACTACAGCATTGAGCGTATCTAACCTTCCCTTCAGACTGCTAACCTCCTCTATGTCCGCCGCACATGCCCGTTGCTTAAAGTGGCAGCGGTTCTCTACACCATCCTCCATGGCCATAATTCTAACTGCCTCGTCAATACAGCTGACCCCACTACGGACAACAGGTTCCTTATACTTATCAAGAACATTGTCTACGAAAATATCGAACACTAAACTGCTGTCCAGATCGAAATCAATATCTCTCCTTGTGGCCATGAATCTTTCTCTAAACGCATTAGGAGTTTCTCCTACACGTTGCTTAAGACCCTCTAATTCTTTTAAACATTCCCTAAATCCGCGCGTTTTTTCAGGAAATAAAATGCCTAATTTCTCTATAATGCTTTCTACACTACTGTCATTTTTTATGCCCATCTCTTCTATGCTAGCCCGAACTCTAGGCGACAAAGCCTCGAACATAAGCAGTGCTTTAACTTCCTTATTCCATTTACCTATGCTAGCTTTCAGCTCTACTTCCCTGATGAAAGCTTTTAGCCCCACTCCATTGAACGTAGAAAGTTTGATATAATAGTTACTATCCATAATAACAGTAAGAAAGACAAAAAAAAAACACACAATAATTAATTATATAAAAGATAATAAAAACCTCAAGGCCAAAATTACGGGAATATAGGCCAAGAAACTATCCTGGCAAGGCTCGCCAATGACAAAAGTTACTATTTACGGGTTAACACACAAAATTGCAATATACGGGGGCCTACCGTAAGAGTAACTTGAACACAATAAAACCGTACACGCAAAAGTATAACACACACAAAAAAAAAAAAATAATAATTCACAATTAGTTAAATAAAAATAAAAGTACTTATCTTTTATTTCTGCTTATGTAGGGATCGGACCGGGGTCACTCAGGGAATGCGTAGAGAACACCAAGCACAAAAAAAAAAAAACGAAGAGAGCACTATAAGTGTCTCTGCACAAGATTTTAAATCACAATCCCCCCACGCATTCCCTTCAACCCCCTTTATATACAAACATGGCCACATTCGTCCAATTAGAATGCTGGAGAGATCGGTTTACTTATCTGATAAAACAACGTTCTTCGCACTAAAGAAATAGGATAAGATAAGAGTGCGAATATTTGTCAATATAATTTGACACTGGATTCACTATAGTAGTAAAACTTGGTATATTTGTTCATGCCTTACAAGGTGGTCGCTTATGGGAGATTCATTACAATGCTCGAAATGCCTGCATGCCCGAAATAAATAAAGCTAACCTATCATTTCATGTACTTTTATATTCATCCACGAGCAGGTGAATTCTCTTGAGAAAGTTAACAAAATTCACATCATGCATGCTCGAACATATATACCCATAATTTTAGGTAGTTACAATCACAAAAGAGTAGGTGAACGTGTTGGGTAAAACTAGCCATACTTTTACAGCCTGCATGCTCGAACATAGGTACATTAAACAATCATAAACGAGCATGTGGACGTGTTTTATAAAGGTAACAACATTCACAACATGCATGTTCAAAAACATACCCATCATTTTATGTACTGTTACGATAAGGCACAATTTGGATTATAGATTATAAACATAAGGTAATAAGACCAAATCCAAATAAATAAATAGTGTGTTTCAGTACTTTTGTCTGAAGATGGTAACAACGCTTTTACTTAAACGTCACACACTATTTATTTATTTGGATTTGGTCTTATTACCTTGTGTTTATGTACTGTTACCTTTATCAACGAGGAGGTAGATGCGCTGGATAACGGTAACAATATTCACAACATATATTCTTAAGAGAACCTACCCATCATTTCATGTACAATCATAATGTAAGCCAAGGCCTCACCGCCCTAGAAAGTTAGCTATTCAACATGTTGAACAGAGAGGCATGTTTCAGGCATACATATTTCCTCTCTTATTTAAAATAAATGTAATTCAAAAATACCAAATAGATACAACTAATTAACACTGGATAAGTAAAGAAAACTATATTGGTTTAGGTATTATATATATCTCTCTCGATGGTTTCACATTTTTATTACGTTCAAGGAAGCACGTTGTAACATTATAAATATGGTGTAAGTTTGTTTATATATCAATCAATGGTTTATTAAGACCTTTAGTCGTATATACAGATTCTCCTGAGAGATACAGCAATGAGTGGGGAGGAGAAAGGAATACAAATTTACAAATTTATATGGTAAATATGTAAATATAGAGCTATGTAATTATTTTATTATAGATTATTATATACATATAGGTTATATTGTCATGATTTCCTTTTTATATACATATTCCTTTAAGTTATGGGAGAAGGTAGAAAACTATGAACAAATATAAAGGGCTTGTTTTAAATATAATTATAATACACCTAGAGAAGTGTGACACAAATTGTATACAGTGTACTCCGCTTATAACAAAGTCGGTTATAGCGAAATTCCGCATATAGCGAATGAAATTGTCTGCACGAAAGAAAAGAAGGGCTTAAACCATTAAAAGAACTCTGGATATTGCGAAGTCGGATATAAAGAATTTTCGCTTATAACGAAGTGATTTGCATGTATAAATTTTTATTTTATCCGTTTATAACGAAGTTTTCTCATTTACCATTATAATTGACTAATATATTATGCATAATATATATCAAATTACAACGTGTGAATGACACAAATTTAATGATACACAACAAATAAGTTAATAATATACAATTTTAAAATATGCAAACATATTATAAGTATTTTTTTTGACATTATTTAAACAAAATTAAATTGTTTAATAAACGCTTATATTTTATTAACGTTTACCATGGCAGGAGAACGAAAACAAACAAGAAACTCACTATCTCTGTCAGTCAAGCTGCAAATCCTAAGAGAGATTGAAGTGGAGAAGAAGAAAAAGACAGATGTTGCCCAGAAACATAATATCCCACAGTCGTCGCTCAGCACCATAATAAAGAACTCTGAGAAGATCCACCAACAAGCTCTGCATGCGGGAGAAAGCAGTCGGAAACGAGCACGTGGATCTACATATGCTGATGTTGATGAGGCTCTGCTGCAGTGGTTCAAGCAGGCAAGAAGTGCAGCGCTTCCAGTTAATGGTCCATTGCTTTCCGAAAAGGCGAAGACCCTGGCTCTTGAATTTGGATTAAAGGATTTTTTACTGGGAGTGGTGGATGGATCGAGCGTTGGAAGGCAAGGCATGGCATCAAGCTGCGCAACATTTGTGGAGAATCAGCTGATGTCAATCGTGAGACAATGACGAACTGGTTGACCATTCCGCATCCAAAAGAGGTCTTGGAGAGCATTCAAACTCTGCGATTGTTTCTTCAATGTCAGGATGAGTCCAAGTCTCTTCATAGGCATCTATCAGACTTGGACAACATCGAAAAGAGTGTTCAGCACTTGTTACTGACTTCTAAATGTCAAAAGAAAATCACAAACTACTTCTCCAAAAACACCTGATGAGGTTGTTATTGATCTTTGTGTTGCTCTTTTGAGTTGAATAGTAAATAAAATTATTGGTACAAAACATTTTTTTTTTCCAACTGCGGATATAACAAACTTCGGATATAACAAAGTGATTGTCATGGATAATGCGACTTCGTTATAAGCGGAGTACACTGTATTTATTTACTTTTTATTCTACCCTAAAATAATATTAATTAAAAATATTTTAAAATATAATAGAAGTTTTTAAAAAGCGTATAAATGATTTATAAATTATAATAATGATGTGTATATAAAGTTACGTTTATAGAAATAACTAAAATGGAAATAAATAAATCAATAATTACGCCGTTAGCTAGGTTCAGAATGTGGCGCCATCTAGGAATCAATTTTGTAACTAAAAATGTTTATTTTTGCCGCATAGCTACAATCTACTCAATATTTATTAATAAACCTATCTATGTGTTTTTTTTTAAATATAGATTATATACATTTTATATAAATAAATAAATATATGGAAAATGTTGTTGTTTATAGAATGAAAGAGGAATATTTAAGGTAAAAATTGGTGAAGGTATTCAAATATAAACTCAAGGACAAAACTTAAGGAAGTTGTACCTTTTATCATGTATATCGGGATTCAGATAATAACTCTGAAAGATACACTCATGGACAAAACTTAAGGAAGTTGTACCTTTTAGCATGTATATCAGGATTCAGACAATAACTCTGAAATATATTACAGTGACCTTTATTGAAGACACGCGAGATAACCAAGTGTGAACAACCTCTGTCTTCTAAAAAAAAAAAAAAACAGACGATTGGCGACATTAGACTTTCCACTTCCTTAAATTGTGTCCATTTGTTTTTGTTGTTAGATAAAGGGTTGATAAGACAAATGATCGATAAGATAAAGGGTTGAAGGTGCAGTCGTGATAAGAAAAAGATAATTATTTACCACCAAGTAGTTTTTATTTTCAATTACTTGAGGAAAGATTACACATTAGTTATTTTCACATTATATAGAATTCATAAAGTTAATCCTATATTAGTGATTTAAAAAGATAGATATGTTAACTACGCATATTTACAACAAAACTGAAAGTCATTCTAAAAACGATGATAACGAAAGTAGAATTATCAATGAATAAAAAATATATATAATTTTTAAAATATAGAAATATTTGAGCTTTTAGATTATATAATATATATATATGTGAAAAAATAGTACAAATGTGATATTGTACTGGGATAAGGAGATGCCTTTTTTCATAATATATATATGTAACGTTTCTGTGATGATCTGTACACGCCAATATGCAGATGATATTGTTTTTGCGTAAAGAAAAGAGAACAATCAACCGTCTGACTAACTAACTTTATTTCAATCCTTTTATTTATAGTTACAAATATTTACATAATTCCTGACAGCGTAAACATTTACATCTATTAATAATTTATAAGCAGAATGTGACATATATATATATATAAATATATAACATTATATATATTAAAAACAAATAAGGAATATACTGAGAATTATACTGTATACCATCTTTCCTATTTCTTTCTCCATCTAAAATGTATATACAGGCTCTATACTTGTCTATATATTGTCTCTTTCTTTCTTTCTTTTTGGTTGAGTCTCCATTGTTTTTCTACCCTCTTCCATAACTTACGGGAATCTGTATATAAAATGGAAAACAGTACAATATACCTATAACATTTATGTAAATGAGAAAACAATAGAAAATAAGTGGGTCTGGTGTTGATATTAAAAACAAAGTAGGCATATCCTGACCAGGAGCACATGTGCTTTTCAAAAGGCAGAGCGCCATCTGGTTGAACAGAAATCAACTATTCATTGATTTAACCTGTTAACCTTCTGAAAAGCACATGTGCTCCTGGTCAGGATATGCCTACTTTGTTTTTAATATATATGTAAATATGTCTGATATAATATTAAAGTAATTTTAAGTTCTCTATATTTACATATTTACCATATAACTTTGTAAATATTCTATTTCTCCCTCTCTATTTTTTCCAATCATTGCTGTGTATCTTTCACAGAGATAATCTGTATATAACACCAAAGAGGTCTTAATAAAATCATCTAGCAATCAAGTTTCTTGAACCAATTTTTTATTTTTCTAACTTTCGGACTAACATGTCCTTCAACAGGGGAGTATCTAGAAGTATAACTTCCAGCTAACTAGTCTATACTATAAGGGCGTGTATAGTTAGCTGGAAGTTATAGTTGCTCTGTTGAAGGACATGTTATCCCGAAAGCTAGAGAAATGAAAAAATGACGCAAAAACTTAACCTTGGATTGTTTGTTGATTAAATTATAAGTCAGGGATTTACTATAGATATTTATTATATAGATTTATTGTAAACTAGACGGGTGACCCGGGCTTCGCCCCGGGATTGACCCGTGTGCATATCTACCGCATTATCTATTTGTTTGCATCAGCATAATTTAATCTAATCTTTGATAGAGGGCGCTGTTCGTGAGCTAAGTAGAATAATTTGAATATATAGTTTTAATAATTGATTTATATATTTTTTAAAATAGCCTATCGTCTTCCCCGTATTTTTATACCTATGTATGGAATTTTTGGTTTGAATTAGTGAACTACTGCGAATTTGTATACCGGACATACAAACAAACAAACATACAAACATTGATTTTTATATATATAGATATAAAACTCTAAAACCTATGGAGAATGATATAATTGTTATATTAATTGTATATATCTTTAATATGTAAATAGGGAAATAGCAATATCTCACATAAATTGTTTAAATTTTATATTAATTTTTTTTTACTCTATTTGGTTAATTGTTAACTTTAGATTGTCTATAACGCCCCATCTTGGGACTCACCAAAATAGGGTGCTATAGAGAGGGGGTGCTATAGACAGGTCACTTTTAAAGTAAAACGCATCGTACTTCGTATTTAAAATCGGGCGCTATAGAGAGGGAGGCGCTATTTAGAGGGGGCGCTATAGACAGGTTTAACTGTATATATACATCTAGATGAGATTTGTGTAGTACTTCGGTGGAGAACAAAATCTTCTATAAGAAGTCAGGGATGTGAACGTTTATTGTAAATCAAGATTGATGGTCTTAATAAAGATATTGATTGATTGACGGATGTTGTGCTGAGACCAATGTTGTCACCAGAGTTTGAGAGGACCCACTATCCTGACGTCTTTGCCAGAGAGCGGCTAGCTGAGAAGATTACACTACCAGAGGCCAGGATACAGGTAAGCTTCTCCTAGGACACTTTTATGCAAATTAACAAAAGATGCCGCTCATCAACTGATATTTACTTTCCTTTTTTTTAAATCAATAACTCTCTCTTTGGCGATCTTCCACCAAACTCTGCATCAATGGCAGAGGCGCCATGTACAATGTCATTGTATATAGTATATTGTTTATATCTATTTTTCGTTTTTATCATCATTTTCATTATTGTTAATTTCGGATAATTAGTGCGGACACTGTGCACTTTCCTGTATTGACAAGATTTCAATTAAAATATGTTAATTGTCAATTGTCTCTCTTTGAAAAAAAGACAAATTCTGTACGATATCCTCGGCGGTGCAATTGAGCACGTTGGAGACAAAAAAAAAAAAATCTTATAAGCACGGGCTTTTCCGAACTCAGGGCGGCTTTAAGCATTTGACATGATTCAGATGTCTCTTCAGAGAGGGGTCGTGTCTGATGTAAATATTTATATATTTATATTTATTATTTTCTTTTATAACTCTATATAACAGCGGTATGGTAGATTAAACTGGCGAAACCGCTGGGAGGGTTCACCACTGATGAGCCAGGCCCTCCCTTTAATTTTTCCATTGCAGTAAGGGCAGTAGAAATTGTTTAATTTCAAAAAGAACCTTACGCCTTTAAAATAGTTTCGAATTTTGATAACAGATGGCGCGCTAGTGCATCATATCATTTTATAACTCTGTATGATAGTTTTTTCTTCTTTTATTTGGTACTATATAATTTTATATGGGCGATTAATAAAGGTAGTTTCTCAATCTCAATCTCTCTCTCTGACGTCAGTCAGTGACCATTATATAAGTCAGAAGCTGTTCGAATTCAGGACGGCTTGTGAAGCTGAAGAATTCAAGATGTCCCTTCTTTGAGAGATCAATCTATTGTATATATATTTGAATTTAATTGTGATGTTTTTGGAATGAGATTCTCGCGGGATTGACACGTGTGATGTGTGTGGTTCTAGGTATGGTTCTCCAACCGCAGAGCCAAAGTGGCGGAGAGAGGAGAAGCTACGGAACCAGAAACTGAGACAAGTGGAGCAGGTAGCGGATACCACCAGACTGCCTCTCAACGGTTCCTTCAGCTACAGTCAGGCCGTGTGCTCCATGGCGGATACCTACGGGTACGTACACACACTACATTCAAAAACAACAAAAGGCTTTTATTATGGCCCATTGCCCTCTATGGATTCGCCATACAACAACAAAATAATACAGTAATTTCTTTTTTCTCCCATTCCCCATGTTCACGTGAGCCTTTGATTGAAAAAGGATTTATTTACACATCTGTTCTAAAACTTTCCTCACTATCTATTTTGTGTATGAATCTATTTACAATTGATCTGTAGAAATTATAGAGTTCTATTGCTATACTTTTCTTTTCTGAAATAGTTCTCAGCGTCTTCAGTGATTGCTAAATCTCTAGAAGGTGTTTTTAGAGGGTTTTTTTTTCTCTCTTTCCACTCACTACATTCCAACCACGAATTGTATTTATCCAAATTTGATTTATTAAGAAAATGAGTTGCTCAAATTTTAGGGAACAGATTAAATCTACGTTTAGTTGATTTCTCTTCCACTAGATGGCGCTCTCTGCCATCTAAAAAGCTCACGTGCTCGTGGTCAGGATATGTTTTTAAAAATATTTTAATACCAACACCTGACCTTTTTTAATATTATTTTTTCACATATTGATACTATTTTGAAAATAGAGCAATCCATAAATAAATATTTACATAAAAAGGCATATATTGATACTGATGTTTACTTTTATTCTCTTTAGCACTCCGTGACGAGGGTATATAAGGCGAGTTGTCTTGCTAAAAAGGCTTGGTTGATGTTTATGGCTGCATAAGATTATTGTATCTAACCCTACATATGTGTCCCTACAGAACAATGGCGCCCCAAGCCCCCTGTCAGAGGGACCCTTACTCCTACATGCTGCACGACAGCTTCTACCCGAGGGCCCCCGCATGTTCCCAGGGTCCCCCAACCTCAGGAGTGTACGGTCCCCCGACTGGCAGCTCTGGTGGCCCCCATGGTAGGTTCCTCAGTATGCAAATTGGATTCTTTTAGACGTCTGGGATGACATAGACACAGAGTCCAAGGTGCTAACATTGCATCATTCCCATTCCAAGATTTGTTTTTAGATTTTTAAAGCAAATTTATATTGACATCCGTCAATGTGGTGATGCATGCATACTAAGTTAAAATATAATACACTCATAGACCTTAAGAACTTAAGGAAGTTGTACCTTTTAGCATGTATATCGGGACAATAACTCTGAAAGATATTATTACAGTGACCTTTATTAAAAACACACGAGATAACCAAAGTGTGAACAATATTGCCTCTGTCTCCTTAAAAAAAAAAAAAGCAGACGACCGGCGATATCAAAGACTTTTTTCACTTTTTCACTTCCTTAAGTGTATTATATATTATTCAATGTGTGTTTTTTATGTGTGTGTGAGAAAGGAAAAAGTAAGAAAAATATATTTAAAAAAGTTCAGGTACTAATATTCATTTAAAAATATATATATTTTTAACGTAATTACGCAAATTTATTCTTAACTACCCATTTTTTGATATCTCAGGAAGCCTCTTGAACCAAAATGTTTGTTCGTTGAGGTACAGCCTGCACTACGCTGACGAGGACCAACAGCCCGAAACGGGTACATGGTCGAAAATGGGTTATCCAAATATTTTGGAACAAAACCTTAATCAACGTTTATTCCATTTTTTTTTCAACTAGATAACACTCAGCTGTTTAAAGCGCACATGTGAGAGGTCAGGATATGCAAATATAGTGATGTCTTAGCCCGCCATCTGTTTTAAGAAAATCAAACTATTTTAGGCGGGAATGTTTCTTTTTTTTTTTATAAAATAAATGTCTAATGCCCTTACTGCAATGATAAAAAATAATGGGAGGGTCTGGCTTATCAGTGGTGAATCCTCCAAGCGGTTTCGCCAGTTTAATCTACCAATATATATTAGTAGCGTTAAAATATTATATCGATTAAAAAAAAAATTCCGCTCTTTCCAATTTCCACAGAATAGATTAATAAGCTTTTATATATATATACAGTTAAACCTGTCTATAGTGCCTCCCTCTCTATAGCGTCCGATTTTAAATACGTAGTACAATGCTATTTACATTAAAAGTGACCTGTCTATAGCACTCCCTCTCTATAGCACCCTATTTTGGTGAGTCCCAAGAGGGGGCGCTATAGACAGGTTTAACTGTATTTGGATAATGTTTGTATATCGTACTAAAGTACTTTTTATACACGTGCTGAGTATGAAAAATTGGCCCAGTTAAAGTTAAAATGTTGAATACTAAATTTGATCTATATAAAAAAAAGGAAGGTCACCTCTCCCTTCAAAACAAACACTAAATTCTAAGCGTCAGTTATTGACCGTCATCTGAACTGATGATGGTTATTAGCTCATGTAGGTCTTCTAAGTTTACCAAACTGGTGTTGTGGTTTTGTCACTGACCCGAGTCCGTTAGTGTGCGGAGCCGGTCAATATATGGTGCTTAGTTTTAGCGTTTGTTTTAACGGAAAGGTGAACTTACTTTTTATAGATAAAAAAAATCATATTTTAGTATAGGCAGAGATATTTAACCATCTGAGAACGAGTTGGCAAAAATAGAGATGAGCCAGAGCACATCTCGCTCCAAATTGACCCAAAGAAATATGCGCCGTCTAGTATCCGTCTTGGTAATCAAAGCATGAAGATGCATGATGGTTACATCTCCCTCTTAATAAAAAGACATATATATATATATATGAAAAAAACGAAAGAAAAAAATAAAATATAAAAATATCAGGTGTTGAAATCAATATTAAAAATGGCTTATCCTGACCAGGAGCACATGTGCTTTACAGAAGGCAGAGCGCCACCTGGTGGAACAGAAATCAACTAAACATTGATTTAGCCTGTTCCCTGATATTTGGCCAACCCAATTTCTTGATTTATCAAGAAATTGGGTTGTCCAAATATCAGGGAACAGGCTAAATCAATGTTTAGTTGATTTCTGTTCCACCAGATGGCGCTCTGCCTTCTGTAAAGCACATGTGCTCCTGGTCAGGATATGCCATTTTTAATATTGATTTCAGCACCTGATCTTTTTATCTTTTATTTTTTCTTTCGTTTTTTTCATATAATATATATATGTTATATAAAAATATTATTTTATTTTAAATTATAATTTTATAGATTCAAATACTCTGCTAAATCGACCGCCAGAGGTCACTCTTCCCCTATAAAAACTCATTGTTGTTTTATCCCAATGGCCTTGGGCTCAAAAATCATAACTTTTGGTTAGTAGCCCGTAAAACCATATTCACATATCCCAATGGCCGGCTCAACCTTTTGTACATTATGTAAATAAGTATTTCATTTTTTATTCTTACGCCTTAAGCCAGGCAGTACTTTTATCAAACCATGTTTTTCATATATTTCATGGGTTCAATTAAAGCAAAATCTCATTCATTTTTATATAACATATATATATATATATATAAAGGGCATATCCTGAACACTCACATAAGCATTTTTAGATGGCAGAGCGCCATCTACTGGAACAAAAATCAACTAAACGTTTATTTAGGTTTGTTCCATAATATTTTGCCAACCTATTTTCTTAGTAAATTAAGAAAAGCCAAACCAAACGTACGCATTTCGGGCTGTTGGCCTTCATCAATATATTTATTTTTCCGTTTATCATTAATCTTCACAATTCACTCTTTCATACCTCATCCTAAAGGTTAGAAATAATCGTTATTTCTCCTTGAAATAAATTTTGATTTTTCGTTGAAAAGAAACATATGTGGGATAGTATTTCAAATGTCGTTTTTACAATCACAAGCCGCATTATATTATATTGAAATATATTTATTTTTGCTGTGTAAAAGAATGGCCAAATGAGAACGCAGGATTGTAAAGATTTCTGTTCCGTCGCGCACGACTCTTTTTTTAATCTACCTTCGTGTATTTTGGAGAACAACATAAGTTAATTTATAATTCTGCTTATGATTCTAAAACGACGTTTGTCAAATTTTACCGCATATGTTTCTCTTTTGAACGAAAATTCTTAATTTATATTTTAAAGGAGAAATAACGACTATTTCTATCCTTAGGGATGAAATATGAAAGGATGAATTATGAAGAATAATGGATGAAGGGAAACGTTGGTCTACAATCATAAGCCGCATTATATTGTATTATGAATTAACTTTATAAAATACTAGACGGGTGACCCGGGCTTCGCCCCGGGATTGACCCGTGTGCATATCTACCCGAGTGATATATATTTAGATAAGATTTTTTTTATAATTGTTTGTTATTAGCATTATCTATTTGTTTGCATCAGCATAATTTAATCTAATCTTTGATAGAAGGCGCTGTTCGTGAGCTAAGTAATAATTTGAATATATAGTTTTAATAATTGATTTATATATATTTTAAAATAGCCTATCGTCTTCCCCGTATTTTTTTTTACCTATGTATGGAAATTTTGGTTTGAATTAGTGAACTACTGCGAATTTGTATACCGGACATACAAACAAACAAACAAACATACAAACATTGATTTTTATATATATATATTTACGAACGGAAAAATATGTCCAGGGTAGCCTAGTGGACATGGCATCTGCCCGGTAAGCGGAATACTGTGGGTTCGATTCCCATCTTTGGATACTTTTATTTTTCCGTTTATCCATTACTCTTCACAATTCATCCTTCTTCCCTAAGGATAGAAATAGTCGTTATTTCTCCTTAAAATATAAATTACGAATTTTCGTTCAAAAGAGAAACATATGCAGTAAAATTTGTCAAATGTCGTTCTACAAAGTAAGTTACAGACAACATCTAACAGTCAAGAACAGAGAGGACAACTTTACTCCCTGGTCAGACAGGCTTCTTCCTTATTATATTACAGTAGTGGCAGCTATTCATGTCTAGATTGCCAATCGACATTTAATGTTGGCGAAACCAGCAGGATAATAGAAAACAGAATAAAAGAAAACATATACAATATTAAAAACCAAAGAACAAAGATCACTAATATACCAGCATATCACAAATACAGGCCATATATTCAATCTAGAAAACCTTACCTGCCATTACTGTAATATACCGTCCAAGTCAGAAATCCTCGAATCCCACATATCCAAACGTAAGTATCAACAGGAGACATCCTAGAACTGTCATACTCCAAATCAAGATTAAATAGCCATTATTTAGTATATCTCGGTCTCTCACCATGATCACTCTCAGTTGTAATTTCGCCTGTTAAAGAGCGAAAGTTCGAAAGCTCGCGGTAATTTTTGTAATTAAGAAACTTATTTTGCGTAAGAAAAAATAGTACAAAGGTGATATTGTACTGGGATAAGGTGCATAAATTATGAAAAAGGCATCTCCTTATCGTGCAACTGAAAGTTGCTGATGGCTTGAGCCATCTATAGGAATAAATATCAACTATTCTCGTTGATTTTTATTCCGATAGATGGCGCAAGCCATCAGCAATTTTCAGTTGCACGATAAGGAGATGCCTTTTTTCATTTTTATTGCGTAAGGTTTTTAAATATTTTTTTTTTATAAAACTAATAAAATACCAGAGAGACAATGAGGAAAGTTTACAACCCCTATAACAAAATATAAAAATATTAACAATATGTTCCTATATATAAAACTAATAAATATTTTGAAATTAATTTTTTTTAAATTGTTTTAATCAAAATCCATTTTTAAATGTATATATTGTGTTGTTGTACAGGTGTTATTTCTGCAGGCGTTACTGTCCCAATACAAGTACCAGGCGATACTTCTGGTTACTGGCCTCGTCTGCAATGAAATTGACATCAAATTTATTTCAGCTTTGTAAATTTATTTGTTTATAAATGTTTCATCTCGTCTTTAACGCAATTTTTTTTTCTTCTTAAATAATGCGTTAACCTTTTTTTTTTCAGTTTCATAACATAGTGAGTTATATTTAAAAAAAAACGATATTTAAATTTGGCCTTTTAATAAAATTTGACCATAGAGGTGTGTATTATTGCCAAGTGCCAATATTTTTGTTTATTATTTTGTTGTTTGTACCTTCTCTCTCTCTACATCAATCATGTAATTGCTAGATTCTTTTTTTAATGTTCGTAAGGTAATGTTAAATATATTCACATTCATCGTAAAAAATATTTAAAAGAAGAATATAATCAATTTTTTGAGGTAAGATACAAAAATATTATTTTATATATAATTATAGGTTATATAAAGTTATAAACATATATTTAACACATTTAAATATAATTATATTGATATAATAGAAGTTGATGATATAAATAATCAAACATTGCATGTCTGATTTTATAAATAAATTATATATGCTCAAAATATTAAAACCAAAAAATGCTATTACATACGCACAAAATTGCTAATTAACCATTTTAAGCCTCAACCTTAGCAGCCGATTTGTTTTATTTTCAAATAATTCACTTGAAAATAACTGTAGAGATTAAAAATATACATTTTAAATATTATTTTTACAATATTTAAATATATATATGTTTAATAAATATATAGCCATGCATGAGAAATAATTACCATTTTCAAAATTAGAATATAAAATATATTAATAGCATATTTCTCTTTATAAATGATTTAAATTGATATATTGTTTCACACATCTTTTTTGAAAATATTTTCATTTTTATATATAGATATAGCACACTTCTAAATATAAAAATAATAAGTTGATCAATATTTGATATATTTTAAATATATTCGTAAAAATATTTCGTATATAAATATTTAAAAAAATAAATCCAAAAATGTACTATGTGTGAAATATGAATTATATGAATCTTGTCTATGAAAATTTCATCAAAAATCTTATTGTGCACTCGCTATTTATATATATTTCATGTAAATATTCTATATTTAAAAAAAAATTATACAACATTTTTTTTAAAATTCTAAATGTGTAAATATTCAAGAGTTTTACTATCTCATATTTCCTCGTAAAAAAAATTACAAATATCGGCAGTTTGAATAATATGTAAATAATATTACATCTCTCTCTCTATGTAAATAGAACATTGAATATGTAAAATAGTATTTCAATCACGTGCCATATATATATAGTTTAGTTTTTAAACTTTTTTTTTTTAATTCTTGTATATTTCAATTCGAATTTTTGTTGAATTTTTTTAATTATTAGTTATAAATATTATTTTTTTTTTTTACTATTTGGCTGTGTAAAAGAAAATCGTCATGTAAAAAGAAAAAGTTTTTGATACTATTTCACAAGACTTCGAGCTTCTTCAATTTAATTCCAATGTAAAATATGGAGATATGTAAATAAAATTTTAAAATATTCTAATCCCGTGTTCTTTTTTTTTTTTTATTTTTTTTAATCGTCTGTGATTTATTAGTGGTGCTTAACTTGCTTGATTTTTTTTTTACGATTTCTGTAGTAGTTAATCAAGCTTGGGTTTTGCTCCGACGGGGTAGACAAAAACCATTTATATTGCATTAAAATACAAATAGGCATATCCGGGTAACGCTCACATGAGATTTTTTCTAGATAGCTAGAGCGACATCTAGTGGTATAAAAACCAACTAAACATTGATTTAACCTGTTCCCTGATATTTGGCCAACCTATTTTCTTGATAAATCAAGAATGTTTATAAAGCTATACAACCAGTTTAACCGCATAAGTTTATTTTTATTTATGAAAAATCATTTTTAATATCAAAGAGAAATAATTTAATATTTCTAACTTTTGGATGACGTATGAAAAGGTTGAATATATGAAGAGTGATGGTCTATATATGAATGGAATTACTCTTCATATTTTTCACCCTCCATACGAATTCCATTCATATATAGACCATCACTCTTCATATATTCAACCTTTTCATACGTCATCCAAAAGTTAGAAATATTAAATTATTTAAATTTTGAAATTAAAAATGATTTTTCATAAATAAAAAGAAACTTATGCGGTTAAACTGGTTGTATAGCTTTATAATTATACGCCGCAGTCATTTATAAGCAAGAATGTTTATATAAATTTTCAAGAAAATGGGTTGGCCAAATATCAAAAAACAGATTAAATCAATGTTTAGTTGGTTTTTATTCCACCAGATGTCGCTCTTCCATCTAAAAAAAGTTCATGTGAGTGCAGTCAGGATATGCCTATTTGGTTTTTAATATCAAAACCTGACTTTTTTAAAATTTGTATTGCAATGTAGGATACACCTATCCCCCTATTTACACGATACTTTTTTACACGTTTTCGCTTTTACACGGTTTTCCAAATAAGTTTTTTTTTAATCGCACTATACTAAATGCTACTGTGATTGAACACATGTGCTGTGTACACATCTCACGAGGAATCCAGAGCTTATGTGCTGACTACATATTTTAACCTGTCAATGCATTTTATTTTTATTTCTGTGTACACCTATCCCCCGATTTGCACGTTTTTCTCAGGAACGTATTTACCGTGTAAATCGGGGGATAGGTGTATTTTGACTGGTTGGGTATTCTTTTGACGGTTTGTGTTGAGTGGAAACTATATCATAGACTGATTGACAAAACTTAAAGAAGTTATACCATTTACCATGTATATATCGGGATTCAGACAATAACTCTGAAAGATATTACAGTGACCTTTATTGAAGACACACGAGAAAACCAAGTGTAAACAAATTTGCATCTGTCTCAAAAAAAAAAAAAGACGACTGGCGATATTAAAGACTTTCCACTTCCTTAAGTTTTAATCATGAGTGTACTTTTAGGACAGGATCCTCTGCCTAAATCCGCGTCACTTTTTATACAGCATTAGTGAGAAGAGTAGAATTCATACGGAGTGTGTTTTATGGGAACATCACACAAAGGTAGGTCTGTTAACATTTAGCTGGGCTTAGTAGGACAGCAGCCTTCATGTCTAAAGTACCAGGAGTACAAGACATACTGTCCTGTCACCTCCCCGCCATGCTGAGGCAGTTAACAGGAGACTTGGGGAGGGATTTATTTGTACTTGAGTGATATATACAAACATATTCTAAAATCTCCATTTAATTAATATTATAAATTGCCAATATTGCTTTGTAGAAGAGCTATAGATAGAAAGCTTTCTCCGTTTTTCAATAAAATATATTGCACTGAGAGATCACTGGACTTCCAAATTGAAGATAAAATAGTATTGCATTTAATATCCGGTTTTTATAATATTGGTGTTCCAGCGTTTAGTAAATATACTGATATATTGTGTAGTTATTATAGATATTGTATTAGAGGATATATCTCTAGAGACGTAGTGTCCCGACCTACGAACAGATCTAAAACAACAGCGTTTCTCGGTGTAGAACTGAGGAGTGAAGATCTTGTCTGGAGGAGAACTCTCTCAAGGTGGGGAACCTTCCTTACTGAAGACATTTGTACATATACACAGTCTAGCCATAAATTCTGTTACAAACAATTTTATAAATTGAATGATTAAGAACAAAAACTAATGGAATATAAATACATATTTTATTAGCCAATAAGACATAGAATTTAAATATATACAATCATTCGAATTGTACTCCCTTATTTTTGACACAGGATCTCAAACGTTCGGGCCACTGATCTATGGCGGCACGCACCTTTTCTAAGGGTATTTCTTTCATTGCTCTCCCCAATGCTGATTTCAATTGATCCAAATTATGATATCTTTTAGAGCACACCTTCTCCTCTAAATATACCCACAAACTGTAATCAAGAGGGTTTAAATCAGGGCTTCCAGAGGGCCATTCATTGACCTCTATGAACTCCCGAACATTCGTCTCCAACCATTGTTGAGTTGACTTAGCTTTGTGAGCAGGAGCTGAATCTTGTTGAAATATCCAATGTTCTCCATTAAACATTTTTGTATTCAGAGGTTTTACTATTTGTTACAAAATGTCTTCTTGATAGTTTTTAGCTGTAGTTTTACCCCTTTGGCACAGAAGTGGAGATCTGTTACACCTTGGTAGCTAACTCCCCACCAAACCATGACAGAAGAAGGATGGTGACTTTTTTCAAGTCTTCTGACTTTCAAAGAAGCCTCTAGAAAGCTACGAGCATATACCCTATCATTCTGACGATTAATCTTTTCCTCGACAGTGAACATTTTCTCGTCTGTGAAAAGGATTCTCTCATGCCACCGACCATCATGCCGCGCCAACAACATTTTTGATCTAACCCTTCTAATATCTCTAAGAGCAGGGGTTATCAAATGACCTTTGCGTCGTTTGAAAGCTCTCAGTCCAAGGTCTTCGTTGATTATCCTGGAAACTGTTCTTGGAGCTAAATTCATCTGCTTTGCTAAGAACTTTTGTTTGCGGTGTGGATTTCGGCGAATTCTTTCGCGAATGGCTTTTATTGCTGCTTGCGTTCGTTGCACGCGCAGTCGACCAGATCTTTCAAGGTCATTAATAGTGCCAGCCTTGTTGAATCTTTCAATGGTTCGATAAACAAATTGACGCGTAATATTCAATTTTTGTAAAAGTTTAAAAATGGATGAAGGACTTTGGCCTATCTTGTGTAAGGCTATTACAGCTATACGGTTTTCTTTAACACCCCAATCCATTATCAAAAAACAAATATATTCCGATTTTTTTCCTAAACACGTGTGCACGAGATATTCAAATAACAACTACTGTATTTTGAATACTTCACGCGGTCAAATTAATTTTTTTATCACTGATTTGGTTTTGTAACAATATTTATGGCTAGACTAAGTATATAATTATAGATGGAAATTTTTCCGGGAGGAAATTGATCTAAAGAGACAAGGGTCGCCTCTCCCGTCAAAATAGACGTCTAAACCAGACGCCATCTATTGACCGTCGCCGCAATTAGTGGCCTCGGGCTGGTGACAAACCCACAACATCAGCTTTATATAACTATGTGAAAAAATAATAGAAAAATAAAAAGGTCAGGTGTTGATATTAAAAATAAAAAGGCATATCCTGACCAGGAGCACATGTGCTTTACAGAAGGCAGAGCGCCATCTGGTGGAACAGAAATCAACTAAACATTGATTTAGCCTGTTCCCTGATATTTGGCCAACCCAATTTCTTGATAAACCAAGAAAAGCCATCCACGAACGCGTTTCGCGCTGTTGGCGCTCGTCAGCGTGGAGTAGGGTGTACCACTGCAACCAAAAAAAACAGGCTAAATCAATTTTTGATTTCTGTTCCACCAGATGGCGCTCTGCCTTCTGTAAAGCGCATGTGCTCCTGGTCAGGATATGCCATTTTTAATATATATATTTCCCTACATTTTTTCAACCCTTTATTTACTATTTTATTATATATTATTCTTTATTTCATCTTTTTTTTTCTGTAACAATTGATTAGAAGAGAATATAATTGTTTAATTAATTTATTTATTTCAACACACAAACGCGATATCCCGGCTAGGGATAATTGCGTCGATTTACATTTTTTTAAAACAGAAACAGTTATAAAATGTTTACAAAAAAAAAAGTAATCGAAACAAAAAGAGAAAAAAAATATATATATATATATATGTTAGGAACCTGAACCTTTCAGGTTTGAAAGAAAATCATGAATATATTTACAAAAATAGTTAAACTTATTAAATAAAAACAAAATATGGATTTCCTTATGTGAAGAAACAAACCTCCATCGTCAATTTGTCATCCTTCCCAATTTCCCAATCCCAAGAAGAACTTCTAAACCAAGGTCTGAAATTCCGCATGCCAAGACATGCTGATCCATATGTCACCACCTCCGGCATTGAAGTAGCAATGACGTCGTTCAATAATTCACAGAAAAACTTAATACGAAACCTGGTTTCCTCAAAGATAACTAACCAAAAACGCCCTTATGCTGCAACTACCCGTAAATACGCAACTGCCATCAAAGAATTGAAAGTCAACCATAACATAGTCATCAGTAAAGCTGACAAAGGTTCTAATGTGGTTATATTAAACAAAGTCGACTATAGAAAGAAGATTCTCGACATCGTTGAGGATAGAGACACCTTTGTACCTATCACGGCTCCAGACAACCTTCAATCCATCAAGAATTTCAAAAAAACACTTACCTCTCTCAAGAAGAATAAGATGATCACCGAAGACCAATTTAAGACCTTCAATTCAAACAGCGACACCATACCATATATCTATGGACTTCCTAAGATCCACAAGCCTTCAGTCCCATTACGTCCCATTATTGCTTATCACTTGTCCCCCGCCATACAGCTCTCCAGACATCTGTCCTCCCGCCTTTCGCCCTTGATGCGATCCTCTAACCCCCATTCAATTAATAGCACCCCAGCCTTTATTCAAGAAATAAGAGCATTGAAACCACAACAAGATTTCATTATGTGCTCCTATGACATCACCTCCATGTTTCTCTCTCTCCCACACAACCTAATTATAGAAAACCTCCGTTCATTGCTTTCTTCGCACAGCATCCCGAACCCTGAAACAGAAGGAATCATTTTAATGTTTGAATCATGCTTGGCAACATCTAACTTCAGCTTCGAAGATCAGTTTTTTAAACAAATCTGTGGATCTCCTATGGGTAGCCCTTTATCCAACATTGCGGCAGAGCTCGTCATGAGCGCCATTGACAGCTGGATTTTGGAACAGAAACATCTCCGAATAGAAGTTTGGAAAAGGTACCTGGACGACATTTTTTGCATATGTCACAAGGATGACGTCCTATTGGTGTTGGAAACCCTAAACTCTTACCATACACGCCTCACTTTCACAATAGAACATGAGTCCCACAAAGTTTTGCCATATTTGGACATTCTTTTTATCAAAACTGATGAATCATACCACACAACAGTTTATTACAAAAAATCCATAAAACCATCCTATCTCCTTTTTGATTCATATAACCCAATAGGCCACAAACTCACAGTCGTCAGAACACTCACGAAAAGAATACATACACACTGCTCCACCCCAGCCTTCAAAAAATTAGAAAAGACAACCATCATCAGTAATCTAACAGCAAGTGGCTATCCACTTCCCTTCATACTTAGACATAGTTTCAACCCTTCCAAACACACTCAGCCCGTAGTAAACCGTAACACCTGTATTATACCTTATTCCTTTGAAAATCAATCAATAGCCCTCTCCCTCAAGAAATTTGGTTTAAGAACCTTTTTTACCAACCACCTCTCAATAGGCCAAATACTCCGGAACCCCATCACCAAATCTAATATTAAGAAACGTCCCGACCAGCAACCATATGCCATTTACTCCATAGGTTGCCAAGATTGCAACGCTAAATATGTGGGTGAGACTGGCCGCTTCATTTACAACAGAATTTCCGAGCACAACAGAAATATAATAAACAAAGATCCCAAATCTTTGATCTTTCAGCATACCTCTAAAACCGGCCATGCCTTTAACCTTTCCGACCCAACCTGTCATTACCACAACATCAAATCCAAATATCAAATATTATTAATAGAATCCTTCGTCTCTCAAGATTTAAACAGTATCAACAGGCGTATAGAACTACCATCTCAGTACCACTCATTCAAAAAACAGCCCAGCCATTAGAATAAAAGGACCAATTGACTATAAAAGAAAACAAACTGAGCTTTGGACAGAGATGAAACAACAGCAGCCTGGCCACGAGAAAACGTGAACTCGTGAAATGTGTTTATATTTATTTTATTTTATATTTTATTCTCTATCTTCGTTGGTGTATATAAATAATATTTTACATTTATATATATATATTCTTTCTCTCAATTTACAGCTTGGCCTGTTGAAGGATCGATAAGATCCGAAAGCTAGCATATTAAAAATTTTAAGTATAAAGAGACGCATTGCTATCGTTTGTTTTTATTTAATAATTTATAGCAATTCTTTTGTCTATTTACAATAGTTAAACTTATGAAAATTCTCTCTGCTATTTACAAATTGATATAGATCTACAACATTATTTATTGTCTATTGTCTAGCGGTGAAGAAGAGTGGGCATTCCAGCAGTAGGTGTCTCGAGTCCTGGAATTTGTTGCCACAATGACAGCTAGAGTCTTCAATCGCGCCAATTTTTGATAATGCTGATTTGATCGTGCTGATATAATTGTTTAAGATGACAATTGTCTAAAAAACAACAGAAAGTTATATTGTGAAGTTCAACATATTTATAACCATTTCTCCGTAAAAATAAAGGTAGCCTCTCCCGGCAAAATAGACACACTAAAACTAAGCTCCATCTATATTTTGGTCATAGATTTGGCTTAGCCACTCTACCAGTTAAACACCTCTTTGGTGGATTGTAAATATTTCATTTTAATCTTTGTGGATCTCATGGAATAAAAAAAAAAACACAAAAAAAAAAAACGTCGGTGGACGAGTGGGTAACACTCCCGATTCCCGACAGTCATGAACCAGGATCTACCGCGTTAAAATTTTGTTTTAATATATAAATAACCTTCACATATTATTCATTGTTACAATTATCATAAACTAGGTTGCTCTTGTTGAGCGGTACCTAATGAAGTGATTTTGAAACCGAATGGAATAAAGTCCGCCCTAGACTGACCAGGGTCATTAGCCCGAAACTATAGTGTGGACACTTCTCAGTTTGACAAAACTGGTGTCGTGGCTTTGTCATCGACCTGGGTCCGCTAGTTTTGCGGAGGCAATCTATAGATGACGTTTAGTTCATATGTCCACAGTTCGTCTAAATCACCTTTGCTATCTTCAATACCGTATATATATATAACAGTATTAGAGCGGTATGGGCGATTGAACTGGCGAAACCGCTGGAAGGGTTCACCACTGATGAGCCAGGCCCTCCATCATTGCAATGAGGGCGGTAGAAATTAGTTAAATTTTCCAATAATCAGAATTACCTACACTGGCAGTTTAGGCTACACATATACAAGCAACAATACAGAATTCTATTTTTAGTAATTAATATTATTTTATTATTGTTAGAAATGTGAAATTTATAGAGTCGCTGTTTCATCCCAAGTCGACCTTTGGCACATGTACACTGCGGCGGCGCCACCTGATACCATGTGTGACGTCACTACCTACCCCATCTCCCTTCCTGCCTGCTGCTGGCTGATTACAACTGTCATTCTATCCCTCTTTTGATTTTCTCTAAACTTGTATAACCAATAAATCAATTGGCACTCTGCTTTAACGAGTCATTCGTTAATATTTCCAATAATTATCATTAATATACCCCTATTACACTCGTGATACAGACCATGATAATCATGGTAGATAGTATCTAACAACTATTTCCCATCCTTGGACACATTTATTTTTCCGTTTATCATTACTCTTCACAATTCATCCTTTCATATTTCATCCCTAAAGATAGAAATAATCGTTATTTCTCCTTAAAATAAATTACGATTTTTCGTTCAAATAAAACATTTGAGGTAAAATTGTTAAACTTCGTTCTACAATCATAAACCGCATTATATTGTATTATAAATTATTTCTTTTTTTTACTGCAATTACATGTCTACACATATTGGATCAAAATATCATTATATCAAAATATCAATTTTTCTCCCCATTGAATAAAACAAAATATTTTTGCAACTTAATTCTGTTGGCGTTATGTGACGCTGAGTTTGTTGTTGACACACATTAAAATGTTATAATACCTTGATAAAAGGTTGGCGTTCAGCCAACTGAAATATTGGTAAAATAAATGATATTTTGATCCAATATATGCCTTTTTAATTAAAGATTTATTTATGGTTTGCTCTATTTTCAAAATATCTACACATGTAAAAAAAGTTCGACTTTAGCAATTAAAAATGTGAGAGAGTTTTTCTGGTTATTTGCATTCACTGGTAGGTTTGGATTTTGAATTGAATCACGGACCATTGAAGCAAATTTTTCTACGGAAAAAAGTGTACTCAATCCGAGGATTCGATACCGAGTTATAGTGTCGAAAATTGACAGTTTAAACCGTTTTTCCACCAATCCTCATCCATTATTCCAAGTTGTATAAATGAATGTTTAATTAAAAAGGCATATATTGGATCAAAATATCATTTATTTTACCAATATTTCAGTTGGCTGAACGCCAACCTTTATCAAGGTATTATAACATTTTAAAGTTGAAGATAGAAAATAATAACAAAATTTATCCCACTTGCCCAAAATGTTGTTTGGTACCTGCAGCTCCAGAACACATTTTGGCTTGCATTAGATGCACTAAACAGGACCTTTGGGAGAGGCTGCTGCTTATCATAAAACAGCTCGAGGAGCATGAATTCATGGAGAATTCGTGTAATATTTACACAAGGGGATAAGAAACAACAACAACATTTTAAAGTGTGTCAACAATAAACTCAGCGCCACATAACGTCACAATAGAAATTAAGTTTTAAAATATTTTTGCTTATATTCAATGGGGAGAAAAAAAATTGAATGTATATATGAATGTATAATAAATGAATGTATTTTTTAAAATTACTTTAATTAACATAGAAATGTAACATATATATAACAAATTGTGTTTGTCCTTGAACTGTCAATCAAAGAGGCAACCTTGGGAAGGTCTCGTATTAATGTATATTTTTAATTACATTTGGAATCTCTCAAAACACTTGATAAAAACACTTTTGCCATTAATGGACATTACATAGCCGGTTTTTGGACCCTTTTGATCATTTCATTTTGTTAATCTTTTAGAAATTAATTTACCTCAACGATAGAACTTCAAGTATGATAATCATTCACAAAAATTCTTGACTAAGGACCAATAAAATTATATTTTTTTACACTTTAGGATATGTAATGTTCCTTGGATTAAATATATAAATATATGTGGTATTATGCTATGCTGGGAACCTTACTCTTGGGGTTGAAGATTGTTGAAGTGATGGCGCAGTCGTGATGGCTGAGTAAGAAAGGATTACACACAAGGGAAATAAGCCAAGGCACTTGATGGGGTTTGAAAATAAAAGGCAACTGGTTTGGAGGAAAGAAAGCTTTAGGAAGCGGAGCGGGTTTTGACTTATTAATTATCTGATCACATGGCGGTGATTGACTTAGCTATGAGCAGAGCGGGGAGGTCTCGAGAGCAGATGTTACCTCGTTGGGAGCGAAGGAGCAACTGACAATTCTTGCTTCTCGATTTAACACCAAGATTTATCTTCTTTCCCATTGGTCGAAAGATGTCACATGACCGTTTTCTATTGGTTGACCTATTTAGGTACTGCCTCCTAATTGGTCCTTACTGAGGTCTTTGTCGGAAGACACGCCCGATCTTGTCAGGAAGTATTGGGTGTTAGTTCGACTCTTATAACTTCCGCGGTTATCAGATACGTCCGGTCTTGCTCCGGAAATATTGGGCGTCTCTCAACTTTTATGACTTCCGCGGTCACCAGATACGACCGGCCTTGCCCAGGAAATGTTGACTGTACAAATTATTAATAGTGGTGTCCGCTTTAAGCCTACTTCCTATGTCTTGCTGCTACTTTCTGTCCTCCAGTTACCTTATTCTTTATTAAATCTTTGAAAGTCATACATTGTACATACATAGTGGGTCGGGGGTGCATACAATTATATACAAATTATGACATATACTTTACCAAATTAAGAAACAAATTTTAATTATATATCTTTCTAATGTGCTATATATATACTTTTGAATATATTCATAACAACAACAACAATTATAGTTCTAACAAATCCAAACAATCATAAACAAATTAATTAAACAAAGAGTATATTATAATATTATCAAAGGTATATTACAGGATAAAAATAGTTTCTTTTTAACATAAACATATTTATGTACCTAGAGAGAGGCACCTTTACCTTTATATATACATTATAACAATGCATTATTTGTTATATATATATTTTAATTGATTAATTATTGCCACAGAGTATGTATGTAAGATCACAAGTTAATAGGCGCTAATCGAAGAAAAAAAAGTTCCTTTGTTTTTTAATATTAGTTTCTCTTTTTTATATTTTGTTCTCTCTCTTGTAAATCAATAAATATAATGTTTAATTAATAATTATTGGAATCAGTTTCATTAAATATTCTAAGCAAAGTCAACATTATTTTTTTCATTTCATTCTTGTAAAAAATTTTACTAGTGATGTGATAAAAGGCATGAGCGCTATAACGCACCAGTTTTGGCAAATTTGACCAAAGTTACTTATACGGGTTATCACACAAAAAACAATAAACTAGGGCCTACAGTAAGAGTAACTTAAACACAGAAAAAACGTACACTCAAGAGTACAGCACTAACAACAAAAAGAGGATAAATAAAAAAAAAAGCGATTTGTTAAATAAAATAAAAACAGTACTTTTATTTGCAGCGTTGATAAGGAGCGGGGTTACACAGGTATGCGAGGAGATCACCAGACAAGCACACAGAGAACGCTTTAAGCGTCTCCACTCGAACACCACTCCACGACTCCTCGCATTCCGTTTTAACCCTCTTTTATGTACAAACATGGCCACATTGGTCCAATGACGTGGGAGTTCACTTAACAAATAAACAACATTCTTCCAGCATAACTGAGAAGGTTAAAACTGCTGTGTTTGTTAAATAATTTGACAAATTCAGACAAAAAGCTAACAACCTATATACCATGGTTTCGGGTATCAGTACAGGGTCGGCTTCGATTTTATAATAACCTACGGGAGAAGTTATGAAATACAAGTCAAATTTACCAAAAAGCTGTTTAACCTGGTAAAGTAGTAAGGGCTGATTTCCAAGCTAATGCATTGTTTAATGTATTTTTAAAGGGAGAGATGCCCATTTTTGTTACATAAATACCATCTTTCTACAAAATATATTATAGATGGAAATTTTGCAGGAAGAATATTTATCTAAAAAGACAAAGGTCACCTCTCCCGTCAAAATAGACGTCAAAGCTAGATGCCATCTATTGACTGTCACCACAAACTAGCGGCCTCGGGTCGTTGACAAAGCCACAACACCAGCTCTTCACCGACCCGAGGCCGCTAGTTTGCTGCGACGGTTAATAGATGGCCTCTGGCTTTGACGTCTATTTTGACGGGAGAGGTGACCTTTGTCTTTTTAGATAAAAATATATTATGTTGAATTATTAATATATTAATGAAACATCCTATATTTTTGAAAAAAAAAAACGTTTCTAAAACTTTATCTAGAGCTCAGTTAATAATTTAAAATATTTATAAACAAATATAAGGAAATAAGCATTTTTTTACAAAATATTTTGTATTTTTTTCTATTTTGTCACTTTGCCATAATTTTAATAAGTTGTCAAAATGTTTAGTAATATTTAAACAGAAACTACTATAGGAGAGGTCACTTTAATTATTTCTTATTTTTTTAAATGTCAAAATTTATATTTTAATTTTTAAAGAGAGAATTTATGGATGAACACTCTCTCTCCCAATAAAGATAAAATATCCAATTTAAAATAAATTACAAATGGCGACAGCTGTGTAACCGCCTGCAAATAAATAAAGAATAGAAAATTAATATATTTGTTATAAATAATGTGATCAAATAATATATACCCTATTTAATTATATTTTATGAAATATATCAACATATTTAATACAAATTTGTTTATAATTTACTATATACATATTTCTTGTGTGTGTTTTAAACTATTATTTAAATTTTTAAATTTAAAATATATTGATTTAATATATTTGATTAATGATTTAAATAACTTTTTTCTAACACTTGAATTATCTTTTGGTATTTTAATCCATCAATTATATCTTATTTATTGGTTCAATTATTTCCTAAAATATTATTAAGAGATTGTATAAATTTAAATTAGTTATAATATATAAATATTTATTAGATATTTTTAAGGATTATTGAAATATTGTAAGAAAAAAAGATAATATAAATGTGATTTATTTTAAAATAAATAATTTTATTCAAAAATAAAGCGTGTAATTGATTTTGAATTAAAGCGAAAAAAATCTATATAAGGGATAACTCTCTCTATAGTATACAATGTTTATACTATAATAGTTTATATATTTCATCGCAGTAAGGACAGTAGATGATCGTTTTACGTATAAAAAAGAAATATTCGCTCTTTATTGTTTTTATTTCCTGTAAATAGATGGCGTGTTATAGAGCTTTATATTAATTTACTAGTCTCTCAAAAAAAAAAAGCTAGTCTTTGGAGCATCTTTAAAAACAATTTTTAGTTACACGATCAGAAGATGCCTTTTTTCTCTTAATATATATTAGAATAAAAAATAAAAATAGAAAATTTATCATTAAGACATTTATATAAACGCTTTATCAATTTAAATCTAAAATTTTTATAAAATATTTAGGTGAAATAATAAAAAATATATTGAATTTTTATTTTTAGAGATTACTTTAAATATAGTAATATATATAAAATAATGAATTTAAAAATAAAATAATTTATTTCGACGTTTTATTTTTGGCCTAAATGAAAATTTTTATTGGAGAGTCCATAAAGATTTCTAAATTTAGAAAAATATTTACTTTTTTTTAGGGGAAGAAAGGCGTTCAACTTGAAAGCCAATTTTTCTATGAAATAAAATAAAACTTTTAAATTTGATTTGGCACCGTTGAACTACTTTTTCCTAGTTTGAATTATTAAACAATCTCCTGTTAGGTAAATGCCAGTATGTATATAGTGTTTCTTTTGGGATAAAATATATAATGTTTTGGTGATATTGTAGTTTTTTGTTATAAAGTGTATCGAAAAAATATATATTTTATAATGTATTTTTTAAAAATATAACCATATATATACATATTTTCTCTAAATTATATTTTGTATCTACACTCATCGATAAAACTTATGGAAGTTGTACCTTTTAGCATGTATATATCGGGATTCAGACAATAACTCTGAAAGATATTTGATACAGTGACCTTTATTGAAGACACGAGATAACCAAATGTGAACAAAATTGCTTCTCTCTCCTTCAAAAAAAAAAAAAAAAAAAAAAACAGACGACCGACGACATCAAAGACTTTCCACTTTGTCCATGAGTGTATATTACCACAGCTATCTATATATATGAACATTTTATTTTGTTTACTTCAAATTGACTGAAGGAAATTTGGCAAACCCGAAAGTTCACAATCATATTTTAAATAAAAGAAACACTTGCAGCGTATATTTAAGTCTTTCAATTTTAATGTAGGAGAAATAAAATATCTACAATGTATGTGTGTGTGAAGAATTAATAAAACAATGAGAGAGAAATTTATCAGAATTTTTTCGATAACTGATTTGGTAAAAAAAACCTTTAATGAAGAGAATTGTTTACATTGATATCTGTGTGGAAATTTACATAGAAAATGATTCGAAAAAAAGAATCCCTTTTATCAATATTAAGATGAAAATATCATACTTCAAGGAATATGTTTATTTTAAAAAAATAATAATAATTCATAAATCACACACATATAGCTTTATTAAGACCACAGGTCTTATATATTTCTAGTTCTAGTCTTCACTTTCCTCATCCAAACGATTCGCTACAGGAATAAAGGAAGCATAGATAGAGCTCCTATACTCCAGGCAGCATAGAACCCAACAACAGCCTCCAGGTCCGACACATGTCCAGTGGCCACACCGTACATATGTCAAGGTTAGCGTATCACTGAAAAGACGAGTGTTGAATCAGCTTTCCTCATCCAAATGCACCACGACATTCGGCGAATCCATTAATCTCCTCCGAACGGTGACTGCGGCCTTGTAGAATTTATCTCTGCTCAGATATCGTAGCCAATAAGGATCTTCCGAGGCACGATTATTGCTGGCTGAAAACTTAATTCATAAATCTCTATCTTTCGTGCTGTGCAAAAAAAAAAAAGAAGAAAATTGTGGATTAAACTTTAAAAAAAAAACTTATTCCTGAAAATCAGAAATTTTATCAATTTTATTCTATTCTACTATTCAATTCTATTGAAGAAGATTATCTGTGTATAGTGATGATGAAAATACCATTAATACCATCGCTTTAGAATAGTCTGTATTTAAATTAAATTTAGTCATATGTATATTTTGAATATATTTCCCTAACAAAAAAATTAAATTAAAAGACTAAAGTCCTTATAGTAACAATTCAATATCTATATTTTCGTTTTTAGTCATTCAAATATAGAAAAATGGAAAAATGTTGAATTTTTTTTTGTTTGGAATTTTTATTTTATTTTTCACCTTCTAGAATGCCATTTCCGATTTACAACGAAAAAAAAATCTGAAGGAATTTTATTTTCTACAAAAGAGAAATTCTGAAGGGTAGTTTTGGCACACGAATCTATAAAAAAGTTTTATTTATAATATGTATATATATATAAAGAAAAATCGAAATATATTTTGGGGAAAAATATTATATTTCCACACACATCAAGTATATATATTTGTGAAGTTTATAACAGAATATTGTATATTTATTCTATAAATTATGTTATGCATTTTTCTAATCATTTTATTATTATTAATTTATATTTAGCATTAAATTCTTTGATATTTTAATAAACATACTACAAATTTAAGAACAATAAGCTATTTATCACAAAATTTTCTTTATTGTTAAATAAAACGAGTTCCTATATATGTGCTATAAAGTTCTTAATTTAAAATAAAGAATTCCCTTGCCCCAACATAATGCCCTTCTTAATCAAAACGTTTTTTTCCGAAAAAAAAAAGTCATAAAAATTACTATTAACTATATCTTTATTTTATATATTATATATTAGGAAATATTAAATATAAGTATTTAAAAAATTGTGTGTATATATTTCATTGTTAATGCAATTTTTTTTTAATTTGAAAAAAGATTATCTTTGCATCACCATATCATCAAACATTGCTATAAAATGACTTCTTTCTTTTTCAAGTGTTTCAATTAGAAATTTGAAAAAAAAAAAAAGCAAATTACTTTTAAAATTCCTAATAAAATCGGGAAATATAGTTCAAAAATGAAAATGTTGTTATTAAAGTGTAAAATATTGTTTTAAAAGTGAAAAACCTATATTTGGGATACCAAAAAAAAAAAAAAAATTCTCTAAGCCATAAAATTGCAAGAAACACGTACAGAAATATTAAAAATAAATAAATTCTAATTAAAATTTTATTTTTTTTTTAAATCCATCCTATGACTAAATATTAATATGACTGAATGCACTGTTTCGGTTATCATCATACTACACTGTAAAATATACAGTATTTGTGTTTAGTAAAATATAAAATGTAAAAATGAGAATCATAATAAAATACATATAATTAAAAATAATAATGAAAGCAACAATCCTAATAAATCTTAAAGGTATTTAAATTATTTTACCCTTTAATCGATTTAATATCAAAGTATGCATAACTATGAATGTGTACTATATATTAAATTTTTAACACCTAATGGAAATTTAAATATTAGAAATAGTTTCTCATGATTTAAAACCTGTGATATTAAAAATAATCGACTCACACATTTTAAAAACATTTTTATTTAATTATATAATTTATTAAAATGCCATATTTTCTAATATTCGTCTATCGTTTGGTTGAATTAGAATTTTTTAAATCAAGTAAAATTAGCCTATACCATGCTTGGTATTGCAATTTTGGTGAATTTTTTTTTTGCATAATATTTATGTTAATAAATGAAATAAATAGTTTATAAATAAATAAATTGGTAAATTTTGAACTTAATGTATAATTTTTATATTAAATAAAAATAAATGGAAATTATGAAATAGCATATTAAAATCACCGTTTGATATTTTATTAAAAACAAAAATTATAAAATATACATTATATTTCGAAATACAAAATTATTAATTCATTTTTCAAATATAATTAACTTTCATATATTTATTTGACAATTTTATATTCAAACAACAATAACAAAAAAGACAGTTCTAATATTTTCACAAGAATATTTAAATATTATGTATTCATGAAAAGATATGCAAGTTCCTTTTATATCGAAAATATATTTACCATTATTTTGAGAATAAATATATCAAATTTTAAATATGTATTTTAAACAAAATTATATATTTATATATTCAGAAAAAAATCACAAAAAAGCCATATTATATAATCTACAAAGTTAAAATAAAACAGTAAAAAATTATATTTATATAACGGTATTATTTTTTCTTGCGTATTTCATTTTAACGTATAAAAATATTTATATAAATATATTTAGGCTTAAGCAATAGAATGTACCAAGCACACTACGGTATTATTCCATATTTTCTATAATAAAGTGTCATATCCACACATGTATTTTTTATATATTACATTATCTCTCATTTTGTAAAAAAAAAAAACTATTTTTATATATTTGAAAAATAAGCTATCTAAAAATGTTTGTTGAATTTAACAAACATACAAAAATATATCCATATAACATATAATTTTCTATGAAAAAAATAAAATATTACAATAAACTAGTCAAAATATAATAAAGGATTAAATTTGACAACAAAGTTGTTTTCTTTAATAACAACAACAACAACAACGACAAAAAAAAAAGGGTGGGGGGTCATCGTCTGCTCCTATTTTAAATTCCTCTATGAAATACAGCTTATCAGTTGAGCAACACTGACCTAGAGTATATCAGGAGCTTTCCTCGTAGAATAAAAAAAAAGAAATATGAGAGATAGCCTCTAATTTAATGGCAGCTACTTCCTTCTTGCCATATTTATGCAAATCAATATGATTGGTTGTCTGTCTTTGTGCTGTCGCCGCTTCTATTCAAGTCTAAGATATATTAACCAGCCGAACGACACGCGTGAAATTTCATGTTTAGACATGATAATTGGATGACAGTTTTCTAATAGACTTTAGGAGACTCACCCTACCTGATTACTATATCTTTAGCCTTATTGGCTTGACTTAGAAATGATAAATTAGAAATACCGTTTCCCTATTAGATTTTGATAAAATCGTTTGGCATTTTAACAAAGAGCTATTATAATGGTCTTTATACCGCCGTAATCATTTTACACAGAGTCGATATGTTGCTTTAAAAAGAGGCTTAAAAAGTTGAGAGTGAAAAAAAGAAATATAGAAAAGTACAGAGTCAATTTTATTTCTTACACTCTGCACAAATGACTCGGGTGTTCCGCCCGAATGAATATTTGCATAACCAATATTGTGTTTACTACTTGCTCATTACCTTCACATTTATGTTTTACGCAATATTGTTTTTTTAAGAGAAAT
>CP092876.1:6422515-6461153 GCA_030710605.1 Cordylochernes scorpioides | reverse complement strand
AATACAAGTTATCATTGTAAATGATTAACTGGTAACATAACATAAGAAGTAATGTATTTTGTTAATTCTATTTTTTTGTAGAACGGTAATATTTATAAGCAAAAAAGGATACCTCTACCTTTTTAATTTGCATAAAACAACGTGTTTATCGAGTTTCCACGCGCAGAGAACGCACAGATTCAGATTGATGAATAAACCACAACACCATTTTTTTGGGAAATACAGACAATGATCCCCAACACCAGTTTTGACAAATTCGGACAATCTGTATACCCATGGTTTATGGACCTCATTAGTACAGTAAGGTTTAAGATTTCATAACATCCTATTATCAAATCGACAATATACATATTCCTATAAAAAGTTTATCAACAAATAAACAAGGACTGTTTTATCCTCTTTTTAAAAGAGAAAGGTGCTGTTTTCGAAATTTGCATATAGATCTCTATGGCATAAATATATGACAGACGCATATCCCTCATTTCAAAAAAGTATCACGCATAGATTTCTGTATAAAATGTCGGGATTAAGGTTATTCGAATATAATTACATAGTATTCATATAGCCTTCTATTTACATATAACACTAGAAAAAGCTATATACGCCTACATCATCCTTTTTAAATAATAAACCGAACGGCTTCCGAGGGTGAGTTTCCTTGTTTTATTGTATATTCACCTTAAGCTTTCGGTTTTTACAAACCTTTCTCCAGGAGTATATGTACTTTATCCTATACTGAAGGGTTTGTGATACTCGAAAGCTTGAGGTGAATTATACAATAAAACAAGATACTTACCCTAGGAAGCCGTTTTTCTTATCTATATTGTCGCGATTTCAGATCAGAGCCACACAGTTCTAACAGAATTCTGTATTTTAGAAGGTTTTATTTATTCTATTGATGAACTTAGTGAGTGATGTTTTCCTCACAACAAACTAGAAAGAAAATCCGTTACAGAATTTGCATACTTTCTAACATCAAACTAATAAAAATATTTACATATTTACTGATAGAGAAAGTTTGTTTAAATTTACTCTAAAATAAGCAAATTTAGAGATAATATGTATTGAAGAGGATTTTCCGTTTTGAAATAATCCATTTTCGACACAATGTTATTTTATTCCCATAATAGAACTTCCAACTCTTCGCTGTTACTCAGTTTCATCCTATTTCTTAACGTATTTATGGGGGGAAAAAGTGTATATTTGTGTCATAAAAAGTTGGAAAAATCGATATTCTATATAGAAGATGTTAATTACTATTTGAATTCAATATGGTACTAATTAAGGATATTAGATATTTATTCTTTTTTATTAATTAATCAACAAGGCGCGATATTGAAATATTTGCGCCTAATGCAGAGGAAACAACAAACAAATTAGGACTTAGAATTAAATATTTACATATTTACATGTATTATTCTATAGAGTTTATAAAATTTATATAGACAAAGATGTAAGAGAGTTAAATCATTTAAATCAGGGAACAAACGATATCTCACTTCTGTAAAGTTCGGACAGTCATAGATAAGGTGAAGAGCAGTTTGTTCAGTTTCTCCGCAGGTACAATTTGATGTTTCTGATAGACCTCTTTTATTCTTGATTTAACCCTAGGCCTACTGAAGTTATGATAAGTTATCAAATAAGATCAATAAAATATTCAGAAAAAAGTTTGATTTTTTTCACATTTTCATCATTTTTATAAAGCTGCTGTCAAAATAAGGAACCATATAAGAGACACATAAAAGGTTAGCTATCAAGAATGCTTCACAGTTTTTCTAATCTTCTCTTGTATCGTTCCTATTGTATTTACAAGTATGTACAAGTATTTGTACCACCGAACAAGCGTGTATCTAATTATATCTAGAACATACTTGTTCACACTATATTCTGTTTTATTATTATATGTAAATAAAGGTTGCCCTCTATTGTCCTATCACGTGAATCTATGTATGAAATAAATTGACTTAATTTGTGTTTATTTCATTCTGTAAACAATCGGTAGCCAGTAACCTACACTCTCATGGAGACAAAACTTAAGGAAGTTGTACCTTTTAGCATGTATATCGGGACAATAACTCTGAAAGATATTACAATGACCTTTATTGAAGACACACGAGATAACCAAGTGTGAACAAACTCTGTCTCTTCAAAAAGATATACGACAGGCGATAGATTTTTCATTTCCTTAAGTTTTGTCCATGAGTGTAAATTCAGATGATCTCCAACAAGAGTTTTTTCTATTGTCAATTTGTAGATAGTACAAACAAAAGTCGAAAACTAATAAAATATTATTTACAATTTGATTTATTTATCTTATATCTTTGTGAATGTGTTCAAACAAAGAGAAGGATAGAAATTGTTCTCTGATGTCTAAACAAAGAGATTTACTATTAATGATCTATAGTGGAAGAAAGATTGTTTCTTAAAATGGGAGTTATGCGGAGATGAAATTCACAAGATCTCCCATTGTATTGTTCCTGACTTCAGGAAGAAAGACAAAAATAGACAGTTCCACATGTCTATTAACGTAACAAGTCAAAGATTTACTTTTTTTTTCTGATTCATTGACCGATAAGAGCTTTGTCTTCTTGTATTACACCAGTTCTGATTGTGATTATCTTTTTTCTTTTTTTACCTTCATTTGCGGTGAATCCGTGGTAAATCCATATATAATAAATTTCTCTTCCTCCAATTTACCCAGATTAATCTATTAGCTTGATTGTTTTTATATATTGTTTCATATTACCATTAAGGTACTATTAATTTTTTCCTGTATGTATCCTATATTTCTGCTTGGAGAATCTGTATAAGACTAAAAGGTCTTAATAAAGCTTTTTTTGTTGTTGTTGTTGTTATTAAACCAGTTCAGCAGTAAAAGTTAGAATATCGTTAAAAAGATAACCAGAAGACACATACAGTAGTATATCTCCACCAAGACTTATGTATTTAACTGTGGTTACCTATTTACATATTGGTATAGCTTCTATCTTTGTTTACCCTTGTCCTTTCTTGGACTCCGAAATAAGCTTATGAAAGACAAGAAGCCTCAATAAAAGGTTTTTGTTGAGCACTGATGATCCAGAGCCCCTCTACCATATATATATATGTAATATGTATATATATATATGTAATATGTATATAGGTATTAATTGATATAGAGTATAACATCATCAATAGTTTTCACTAAACTTCATATTAATATTTTTTGTGAAATAATAATTAAAAAAAAAAAAGACATTTCGTCAAAAAATATATATTCTATTTTTATATAGATAAATACACACAAAGAAAAAGTTTTTTTGCAACCCACTATTATTCCTTTATTTTAGACTAGCGGTATAAATTCCGGTCACATACAACTTTTATTTCATAGATACAATGCCAAATTATGTAATTTATATATGTAATATATGCAATTTATCGACTATATATATAAAAAGAGCAAAATATATAAACAAGGCATCTTAAAAAAAATCATGAAGTCAAAAATAATATAACCATAAACCAGCATTTGAAATATTATATTGGAAGTATGCAAATCAAAAAAATCGCCTCCTAACCATCAAGTAGATTTACCATGGATTTAATAGCGAGATTTGTAAACATTTTCTCTTTCCATCAAGCAAATAAGGAATGCAGATTATGTGGATTGAGTTAATTATTTAAGACATTTGTCTATCCTGTTTCAAGACAGATGTTTCACTTCAATTGTATCTAACTGGGAAGATTTCAACATTAAACTATGTTAAGAAAATTAAAAAAAGCATCTCCTTAACGTGCGCAATTATTTTATTTTCTTAATTTAAGAACCTTATCCCAGTACAATATCACATTTGTACTATTTTTTTCACATTAAACTATGCGTTTATCTTTTTGTTAGTTGTAGCTATCGCCCTTGTGTAGTACTAAATTATGCAAATACAGAACATATGTCAATATAATATATATATGTAGTACTTTTAAAACTCTATATCAATATATAAACAGAGCTTCTATTTGTATTATTGTTTCAAGTCGCATCGACAAATTCGCGCGTGTTCCGTACAATGCTACAGTGTTATAGCATTGTAAATAACCTCTGTATATGGAATATGGAAGTGTGAGAAATCCTCGAAAGTTTGACGACACCAGCTATATTTGAAATCTGATTATTTCTTCTATAGATAGAAATGTAGTGATTTGTAATCTATGCGTTATATAGCTATATGCTTTTTTTTTAAGATGTTGCTTAGATGAGAAATTTATGTTTGGGATTGGTTAAGAAGAGAGTATGTATGGAATGGAAGTGTGTAAATAAGGACTCACCATAGCTCAGTATCCCGACCATCATCACACAGCTATCCAACGCGGCAGGCACCAAATAAAAACAAACAAAAGAAGGAGGGATTGGAGAATGAAGTAGGGGGGGGGGGGGTTTAAGACTTTATCCAAAAAAGAAGCGGTTCAAGGACGAACGATTTTGGGACCACGCCTAAAAT
The DNA here is from genome assembly GCA_030710605.1 of Cordylochernes scorpioides. Lineage (NCBI taxonomy): Eukaryota > Metazoa > Arthropoda > Arachnida > Pseudoscorpiones > Chernetidae > Cordylochernes > Cordylochernes scorpioides. Next base: position 6,456,675 of record CP092876.1, on the reverse strand, counting down.
TTTCGGCGAATTAAGCCCATTAGGCTTGGAAGAGTGGTTGCAGAGGGTCCACTTACCGTGATGGCGGTGGGGCGACAACTACGCTGTCCTGAGGGGGCGGGGCGTCCAATGGGAGGCGGGCGTGACGTCACGGGGGCGTGGTCAAACCAAGCCACGCCCACCGATGCAATTAACGCCCCGACCAAAAGATGAAAGAAACCGCCGTCTTACGCCATTTTGCTTCCCTACTGTATATTCCCCAGGGTTGCCAGCCCTATTACCTTATTCTCTCTTCTTTTTTTTTTTCTATCACGCGGGTGTTTCCATTGTAAGGTTAGGTTTGGAGTCCGGTAGCATGTTTAATATTAATTCGGAATTTTCCTCCGTTTAACCGCCAGTTTCAAGCTTCATTGCTCATGTAAAGGAACAGGTGTGAAACATCTTTGGCAACGTTCCTTCCTTTGTGTAGCGACATCAGTAGTGACACTGTTTTGTCACACTCAGTTAGGACACAATCTGGTTTATTATTGTAGCTTTTATTGAGGGAGAATGGAGGAAATCAATATTGATATATTTAAGCCGATAAATGGCGCAAACAATCTTGTAGACCTTCACTTCTATCACTAGAATGACCATATAATTGAGCTAGTGTCAAATTATTTGACAAACATGAGTAGTTTTAAGGTTTTCAGTTTTGTAGAAAGAGAATGTTTTGTATTTGTAATTGGTTAATTTTGTAATTGTATTTGATTAGTGAACTGATCTCCCACGTCATTGGACGAATGCGACCATGTTTGTACATAAAGAAGGTTCATAGGGAATGCGAGAGGCTCTTCCCAGGAGTTGCTGTGTGGAGACGCTTAAAGCGTTCTCTGTGTTGTGTCTGGTGATCTCCACGCATACCTGTGTAACCCCGGTCCTATCAACGCTTCAATAAAAGATAAGTACTGTTTTTTTTTTAATAATATAACGTCTTTTTTACGCCCTACCTTTTGTTTTGTTGTATTTTGAGTGCACGCGTTTCTGTATGTTACTTTAAGCCCTAGTACTAAGTACTTTTGAGTGTAAACCCCCGAACTACTTAAAATTTGACACTAGTCACTTTTCCAGTTAAACTCCTCTTTTGTAAATTCCGATGATTTCATTTAATCTCATGTGAATCTAATGAAATCAAAGCTCACCCTAGACTGAAAGGGTTTCTAGTCTGAAACAATTAGCTTTCTAGAGGTGGGAATTCTGAGTTTGTTAAAACTGATGTTGTGGATTTGATATCAAACCGAATTCCCTAGTGGCTCTCTTAGTTTTAGCGTTTATTACATCCTGGAATGGATCTAATTTGTTTCGATTCCATTGCTAATGAAGAGATTAAATATAAAAATATAAAACAATGAGATTATTTTTTCCATTGTAACAAAGAAAGAACTTTCGAACACTCCTCATGTCAGAGGAGGCCATTTCTTTTGGAGCTAAGTCAGCCTGCCACTGAGTAGTGCTCCCAGTTTTATGACAAAGGCAGACGCATTCTACTTCACCCAGTGTGGAGATAAAAAAGAAGAAGAAGAACTTTCGAATAAAAACACTCTCCTAACGGTTAATTGAAGTTATAAGGAGAAATACAGGCTGTGGGTATAAAATTCAATCTAATTTGTTTTCACTACTTGGAAGTAACACAAACTGTTGATCAACTGCCCTGTGTTTCTAAGGTACATCATCTAGACAGTCTTACTCATAAGAAATGAAAGTATTGAATATAGAATGTTTCTTTTACAAAACAAACTTCTACTGCCCTTATTGCGATGAGAAAATTATATTGGGAGGGCTTGGCTCATCAGTGGTGAACCCTCCCAGAAATTTCGTCAATTTAATCCACCAGACCGCTTCATAGAGCTCTAATACTGTATTGGACGATTCTGTTTATATATGCTACACTGAAGATTAGAATCTCAGAAATGGACTATGGACATAAGTTTTTAGGAGAGTAGAATTATATTTAAATATTTGTATCGAGAGCAATCCTCTTCCGCAAACAATAAGTACAAAGCCACTTAGGCATAAATTAATTATAAAGCAATAACGCGCTATTTTCATATAAAAATGATAACATTAAATGTTTCTTTTACAATTTTACATATTTACATTAAAATAAGCTTCTACTGTCCTTACTACGATGAAAAAGGAGGACATTATAATGACAAAAGTTACTATTACGGGTTATCACACAAAAATCAATACACTAGGGCCTACAGTAAGAGTAACTTAATACACAGAAAAACGTACACTCAAGAGTACAACACCAACAGCAAAAAGGAAGTCAATAAAAAAAAACACGATTTGTTAAATAAAATAAAAACAGTACTTATCTTTTATTTGCAGCGTTGATAAGGAGCGGACCGGGGTTACACAGGTGTGCAAGGAGAATCACCAGACAAGCACACAGAGAACGCTTTAAGCGTCTCCACTCGAACACCACTCCACGACTCCTCGCATTCCCTTTCAACCCTCTTTTATGTACAAACATGGCCACATTGGTCCAATGACGTGGGAGATCAGTTCACTTAAAAAATAAACAACATTCTTCCCGCATAACTGAGAAGATTAAAACTGCTATGTTTGTCAAATAATTTGACAATAAGTTTGTTTTATGTGTAAAAAAAACATTCGTGTTTTAATGTTGTCATTTATTATATATAGATGGCGTGTTATTGATTGTAATTAAGAAAGTTTTACTAATTAGACAAAGTCAGCTCGATCTTGTATCCTTGGTTAGCCTCCCAGACTGGCATTCCTGGTCAACTGGTTCAGCTCTACTGTAACAGACCGTGGCTGGAACTTTATACTGGAATATTTTATTAACACAAAGCAATAACGCGCCATCTATATATATAAAATAAAAGGATTTAAAAGCGCGAATGTTTCTTTTATACATAAAACGAACTTCTACTGTCCTTACTGCGATGAAAAAATATATTGGAAGGGCTTGGCTCATCAGTGGTGAACCCTCCCAGCCTAATTCATGCCTAACTGGCCTTGTCTTTATAGTTTGCTGAAGAGCATTGCTCGAAGCAAATATTTGAATGTAATTCTACTGTCTTATAAGCTTATGTACATAGTTTACTTGAAAACCATTTCTAATACTCCATCCTTCAGTGTAGCGTATAAAAGCAGAATGATCCAATACAGTATTAGAGCTCTGAGAAGCGGTCTGGTGGATTAAATTGACGAAACCGCTGGGAGGGTTCACCACTGATGAGCCAAGCCCTCCCAATATATTTTTTCATCGCAGTAAGGACAGTAGAAGTTCGTTTTATGTATAAAAGAAACATTCGCGCTTTTAAATCCTTTTATTTTATATATATAGATGGCGCGTTATTGCTTTGTGTTAATATTCGTGGATGTCAATATATGACAATGTGAGAGATAATTTTGAAGAGGACATTTACACTTGAATTTCTGGTTAGAATTCTTCAAGGATTTAATTAGTTATAAATAACTCGGGAAATATGTAAATTATTAATTACATGTAGGAATGAAATCTCCCAATACTGCTGTCAAATTGTCTTTGACAAAGTACAAAAATTCTCTATACGCTTATCGCAAGTTTTAGATAGTTTTCACACTAATGCCTCTATATTATTATCAGTCTTAATCGGTGTGTAGGTATGCAAATATGGTGTCCGCTGTATTCATTCACTGATTGGTTGACTTCTATCATATGATCTTAAGGCAGTCCCATCCACGTTCTCTGCAATATTTAACACGAATGTGATTATATACTTCAAATAAAACGTAATTTAAAAAGGAAAAAAACGTGTCATTGAAAATATATAAAATGTGTGAGAAATGCAATAAAATAACAAAAATAAAAATATATTCTTATATAAATATTATCACAAAATAGGTATATAAAAATATATCCGAAATAAGTTCCAATGTATATTAAGCAATTAAGTACAGTAAACCAGGGTAATATGTAACGAAGATACTTATGCAAATAGCCGTCAGACGACACCTGAGCCATCTATCACCTGCTTCCCGCCTAATTATGTTCGGCTGCCTCGATAATGTCGGCTGATTTATTACACCAGGGGTTGCCGGTTGGTGATAAACTTCACTTGCAAATTAACGCTAATGACTTTTTTTTCCCTCCGTCGTCAGAAAACGGCGAGTTGTTGAAGTAGAAACCATGGGAAACAAAACTTTGAAGGGTCTCTAACGTACCTTAAAAAATTCTGGTTTAGTTATAATAATAATAAACATGTTTATATATATTGTTATATATTTTAATAGGATATTATACTCTAGATATATAGTATGTATGAGGTGGTGAGAAACAGAGCTGGAGTGTTTGCGTTGTTCAAATTTTGGAAAACGGCTGAAGAGAAGGGGAAGATATATACATAATCTAATTGATGTAAATAATTATATGTAAATAATCTTTGTCAGGATTAGAATGAGGAATCCTGTATGGGACTTTGATTCCAGTAAAAGGCTTGTTGCTGCTGTTGTATATAGTCACAGTGTAGAAAATACTATACTATACCTACTACATATATCTCTGTATTCTTAGTTCTCTTCTCTTCAATTACTCTGTAAACTGGCGAATCCTTTATAGGACGAGAGGCCTTCAATAAAGGCTTTTGTTGTTGTTGTTGTTGTTGATATATAGTAGGTAGAGACGCCATCTGTTATCAAAATTCGAAACTATTTTAAACACGTAAGATTCTTTTTGAAATTAAACAATTTCTACTGCCCTTACTGCAATGGAAAAAAGCGAAACCGCTGGGAGGTTTCACCACTGATGAGCCAGGCCCTCCCTTTAATTTTTCCATTGCAGTAAGGGCAGTAGAAATTGTTTAATTTCAAAAAGAATCATACGCATTTAAAATAGTTTCGAATTTTAATAAACATGTTTATGTATTGTTATATATTTTAGTAGGATATTATACTAGTATTAATACTCTTCCCTCTCCTCTTGTTGATGTGTAAATACGGCGAATCCTATATGGGGCGGAATGCCCTAAATAAAGGCTTTTGTTGTTGTACTAGTATTAATAGATTTACGTTTATAGTTAACGAATTATAAACGTTGCAAAAAGAGTTTTGGAATTTCTAAATCCTAGTACAAAAATCTAGTTTCTTTCAATATAAAAAAATAGTTTATGTACAGACGAAAAGAGCGTATATTTAGCTAACCAACTACAGAAGATGAATGCTAAGTACAATGCGTGTCAACTTTCCAGAAATTATTTGAACACCAATCTTATAAAATTTCAATAGCATAGATTGTTGTTAAAAAGCTTGGATAATATTGTAAAATCTTTAATATGTGGTGTACTTACAGTACAAACTGTAAAAACCTTCTAGCCTCACCATGATTATCATGGCCTGGTAATACATGGGTAGACAATTAAAATAATTTTATTGACATCTTGTCAATACATACAAAGTGCACAGTCTGTACTATTTAAAAAATATATAATATGGATTATATACACTATGTACAATGAATATGGCGTCTCTGCCACCGCTGCAGAGTTTGGTGGAGAATCGCCAGCAGGTCTCCAGCGACACCACGCATTTCGCGATCTACGAAGAATACGTAGATCGCGTACTTCACCGCTGAGGAGATGGTGATGGCGTGGTCCTCGAGACCAACTGGAAAGATCATGTATAGATGATGGAAATACATGTGTAGATATGTGGTGTACTTACAGTACAAGCTATCACTACCCACCATGGCCTGGTACTACATGTGTAGACATGTGATGTACCTCAGTACAAGCTGTCACAATTCTATCCAAAAATATTATAAACTTGAGAACTCTATGTATCTCTTATAACTAATGTAAATATACAAATATGTAAATATATTTTCCAATATTTTTGAAAATAGAGCAATTCATAAATAAATCTTTAATTAAAAAAAGGCATATATTGGATCAAAAATGTACATGTATTACCAGGCCATGATAATCATGGTGGGGGTAGAAGGTTGTTACAGTTTGTATTGTAAGTATATAATAGGTAAAGATCCACACATGGTCCATGAGAACCTGACAGTTTTCCAACATCAAGGACATAAAAGGTGAAACAATACCATCACCCTGAATCTCAACTTGACCGAATTCTTTCCTTGGCTATAGTCGACGGTCTCTGTAGAAATCTTCGTGGAGCATCTCCACTCAATCATTTTACGGTATCAACCTTGTAGAACTTTTTCAGTGGTATCTAATAATCTATACTCACTGAGATAAATAATATATTTTTTAATTAAAAAGGCATATATTGGATCAAAATATCATTTATTTTACCAATATTTCAGTTGGCTGAACGCCAACCTTTATCAAGGTGTTACCTGCATAAACAATATGCAAATAAGAATTGACAGATGGCAGGCGTGCCAGTTGCCGTTACAAACATCACACGTGTCAACGTCAAATATTTGAATAAAAGAGCCAATTTTTAAAAGAATCATCTTTATAAAATAATTTTATTGTTTGAAATATGATGAAATATTTAATCTTTATATGTAAAGTTGGCCCTCTTTTTTTTTTTTTTGGTGCCCTGGCCTTAGAAATTTATCGAAATACTTTCGCACAAAAGTTGATCCGATTCTTATCACTTTTATGATGATTTTATAATTTAAAAAAAAAAAAAATTACATATTGGCGTTAAAAGGTATAGAAAATATGTAAATAAGAAATATTCGTAAGTTTAAATGTATTATTTACATATTAAGCTATAATATGCAACTTTTTTGACTCGTAGCATCAGGTAACTGATTTGTAAAATAAATATCTAACAACAAATTCAATGTATTTTCATTTGAAATATTCCGGTAATCTTTTGTTTAATATGTAAATGAGTATTATTCAATAAATGCATTTAAGAGTTAACAAATTATGAAGCTTTTAGTATGAAATATTTACAACAAAAATATCGAAATATATTAGAAAACTTTAAATTTGTTATTAAACACACAAATGTTTTTAATCGACTCAAAATGTCAGTAACTTTAGCATTTATCTTAAAAAGGTAAGTCGTTTATATACACACAAAAACAAAACTATTCACAATATTCAAAAAGGAATATTACTATCAGAAATGGTCGTAGAAAGTTATGGACTTACAGTGCCATCTATGAACAACTAGAAGTAACATTTTTAATATCAAACGAAGTTTTAAAAATTATTTTACATAAAAAGCATATATAAATATATATATTTATCTTTAAAATATATCAATTACTATATTAAATTTATAATATTTTGATATATTAGTTTATTACAAAATAATTTAACAAAAGTTATACTGTATTCAGACACGTTGCGCCATCTCACGAAAATTTTTATAACTATTTTGCTGATAACTTTATTTCAATCTGATACTTAAAAAAAAACGTAAACTTTAAAATTATGAAGCATAAAAAATATATATTATATTTGGGGTAAAAATACAATAATGTATCCTAAACCTATTTTATATATAGTAAAAAATATATATATTTTATATATAGAACTTTAATAATGTTTAACAAACATTACAGAGGAACGGACACGTCCTGCCATCTATGAGTGAAAAAGGAAACTGTTTAGATTAACACAACAGTACAAACGACACTTTAATACCGTTAAAAAATATATGAGAAAGATGAATTAAATTATTTTTAAATGTGGACAATTACAACAGAAATTTATAAAATACTAAAATAAGAAAAATTGAAGTTAAAAGGTTAAAAAAGTAGTTAAAAAATACGATAAAGATAAATTTAATTATTTTTAAATGTGGGAAATTACATCAGACATTTATAAATAATTATTAAATAAATAAAGATTATAGAATGAAGAATTAACTAGTTGTTTGTGAACTTAACGATTTGATTTCCGATAAAAAAATCATATTTAAAGTTCAATTCACATATTTTGTAAATACATTCTAAACTTTCTACAAAATCTGGATCTCTAATGTTTTCATGCGTTGAATAATGTAAATAACTTATGTAAATAAACTTTTCTTCTTGTTTAGCGCAAGTATCCCTTGCGGGATATAGCGCTTTGGAAATAAAATAATTGATAATTAATTGATATATAAATACAAAAATAAAATAAAAATTGAAGTTACACGGTTCTTTTAAATACTTGTGTTTGGCTTGTTCTATTCTTCACGTCATTTACCTTGCGTACTACAGTAGTTTGTATGGAATACTATTTGTAACAAATAACTTTACTGGCAATGTGTTCCTTTTTAAAATTTCTTCAAATATTATCTCTACAGACCTTACTGCAGCAATAATAAAAGTTATTGAATGAGAGGTCTTGGTTCATCAGTCGTGAACCCTCTAATTTGGTGAAACCGCTGAGAGGGTTTACCACTGATGAGTCAAGGCTTCTCATTCAATAACTTATATCATTGCAGTAAGGTCTGTAGAGTAGAGATTAATTTGGCGAAACCGCTGAGAGGGTTCACTACTGATGAGTCAAGCCCTCTCATTCAATAACTTATATCATTGCAGTAAGGTCTGTAGAGTAGAGATTAATTTGGCGAAACCGCTGAGAGGGTTCACTACTGATGAGTCAAGCCCTCTCATTCAATAACTTATATCATTGCAGTAAGGTCTGTAGAGTAGAGATTAATTTGGCGAAACCGCTGAGAGGGTTCACTACTGATGAGTCAAGCCCTCTCATTCAATAACTTATATCATTGCAGTAAGGTCTGTAGAGTAGAGATTAATTTGGCGAAACCGCTGAGAGGGTTCACTACTGATGAGTCAAGCCCTCTCATTCAATAACTTATATCATTGCAGTAAGGTCTGTAGAGTAGAGATTAATTTGGCGAAACCGCTGAGAGGGTTCACTACTGATGAGCCAAGCCCTCTCGTTCAATAACTTATATCATTGCAGTAAGGTCTATAGAGATAATATTTGATGATATATTGTAGCGTAGAAATCAAGTCTTTGTATATCTGGAGATGTGAAAGTATTTATTGATAACGTCACCACGACAAGTCGACAAATATCAACAAATCAACCCAACTATCTACAGCTAGAGAATATCGAGCAAGCAAGCTAGGTAACTAAATGATGATTTTACAAATAATAAATCTGGTTCCAAATATTTTCATTGAATAATTAAACTAAATAAAAAAATATTTATTCGCCACAATATTATTGAAAACAAACACATTGCCAGTAAATTTATTTGTTACAAATTTTATCGATAGATGGCAAGTAAATTTATAAAGGAATACTATATATGTAACTATAGAAATTTTGACGGGAGGAAATTGATCTTTTAAAAAGCATAGGGCGCCTCTCCCATCAAATTAAAACATCAAGGAGTAAGTACTTACAATTCATGAACAATAAGATGAGATCGGTGGAAGGATGTTCTAAACCGTTGGTTTTCGACCGCTACGACCCGTGATCGAATCCTGCATTGGGCACTTTTTTTTTCTGATTTAAGAAACAAAAAAATGCTCCAATGGCCCCCGATTTATGCAAAAGTCCAACCCCACCAGTGAGTGCAAGTAAACAAACGGGGCTCTGGCACATTTGTAAAGTGCAAAGTCAAACTGCTTTTCACATGTGTAGACAATGTGGTGTACTTACAGTAAAAAACAGTCGCCAACTTCTACCCTCCATGATTATCATGGCCTGTACCACGTGTACTAGGAATAAGCAAAAAAAAAAAAAACAATAAGCTTTGAAAAAACCAAAGAATTCATTTCTAAAAAAAAAAAAATTCTTACAACATTCTTTATTTTAATATTATTTTTTAAATTACAATCACAGCATATATTATCGGATATTTACACAAGTCCTTATTCCTGAACAACAAACTAGTTTATTAGGAAAAAGGCATCTCCTTATCGTGAAACTGAAAGTTGCTGATGGCTTGCGCCATCTATTGGAATAAATATAAACTATTCTCGTTGATTTTTTAATTATTCCAGAATTGACCAAATAATTTATGCACCTTATCCCAGTACAATGTCACATTTGTACTATTTTTTCAAACTAGTTTATGTTTTAAAAAGTGAAATTTCAATTACAAAATGGTCAACATTTCTTTTAAATGCATTGGGCGAAACATATCTAAAGAAAACCAAAGTTAATGAATGATATAGCTAATTTAAAGGCTTTAAGGTCTCCTGATCCAGGGATACAGGATGAGCAGCGTTTGTACTCCTTGTTAGGGGCGGCTGCACATGGCGTCTGTTCCTCATGTCAGAGGCAGCCATTTCTTTTGGAGCTAAGTCAGTGGCCTGCCACTGAGTAGTGCTTCCAGTCTTAATGACAAAGGCAGACGCATTCTACTTCACCCAGTCATGATGGTTGTCAAACAAACACTATCAAGTTCACAACTTGATATTCTAATGTGATTGAGTGGAGTTAAGAAAGAAGAAGAGAAAAAAATGGTGGACGAAGCTCAATTCATAATGATTTCAGAGTCGGAAGACCGATAGATAAGAAAACAGAAAAACATCAACCAAAATATAAGAAAAAATTGCCAGAAGTAATAAATTATTTTATATCAGAACCTTCAGAAAAAAAAAAGGGTCTTTCGGTGGTATTAATTCATTCCAATATTTACAACATTTGTAAAAGAAGTTAGGCAAGTTTTAGGTTCCCAACGAAAAGCCACATTCCATTCGGCTGTAACTATTTTGCATATTACCAGAGAAGACCAGATATCATTCCGAAGAAATAATCAAAGTTTACAGCGACGTGATTTATGCGGTATAATCTTGGCAAGCTTTCGGACTGTGACATCCTTCAACAGGCTACTATACCAACTCTTTTGAATATATTTGAGCCAAGAATAAAATATATTATTTCAGTTGAATTGAATAAATTTAAAAATATTTGCAGAGTGTCTTTATTAATATATATATATTTTTTATTTTATTAATACAGAAGCACGAAGTCTATCAGACTATATTGTGTTATATTAGAATTATTTACATATATATCTTTAATTATTTACACGATGAATTAGTAGTGATTTATAAATCTGTGTACAAATTGCTCTAAACTTGCCAAAGTTTTCATAAGATTGAGTATAAACAGAAAGATGATTTGGCATTGTGTCAAAGTAAGCAAGTTATTCAGATATTGGGAGGCAAGCTTTCACGCGGTCGTGCTTCATCAGACCACTGGCTCCGCAAAGGCGTGCAACTCACATACAATAGAGATTCACAGAATTTCTGTGATCTTAATATCTTATTAAAGAAACTCTGCAAATATTTTTAAATTTATTCAACTCTCTCTCAATTATAATTTCATTTGCATCTATATTTTAAGTACATATTATTTCAAGTTACATACTCACTGGATTTAGCACCCAAAACTACCCATCCCTATACAGTAAAATGAAAATTTCTTAAAGATCAGAAAGTTGAAACACGAGAAGACATAACAGAAAGATCGCCCCAGAGCCTATAAAGAAGAGGACTATAAAAAAAATTCTACGAAAATTGATGGCATAGGTAAACAAACACCTATTAAAATTATGATGTGGAAAATAAAATATTTATAAGGTTATTAAATATTAAAATTTTCTTTGATGTGATGATTTCGATTTTCAAAAATACCGGGAATTAAAAAAAAGTATTTCATATATATGTAATAATGTTGAAGTTACTGTTGACTCTTGTAGAATCCTGTCGACTAATGTAATAAGAGAGGTTTGGTTGTTGACTCTCTGAAATAATTTGTTGAGTTTGATGTCGACTACTGAAATAAGTTGAAGTTCTGGTAAGCCTTGTGTAGAGTTTTCCAGTACCTCTCTGCACCTTGGAAGACCTTTAAAAGTTCTCACAAAAAACAGGCAGTCGTGGTCGAGGAAGAGTGGAAAGTTTGGGGATGTCCACACAAAAAACGAAGACACAGTTGCACTAAGAAAGTACCGTAAACAGATAAAAGTTGAGCTAGGAGCGAAGATGGAGATAGAAGAGTCCTTACGAGTCTACATGGTGAATGAGGAGGACCTTGGTGACAACCGACGTGAGCTTCGCTAAGGGTGAACTAAACTGAACTCTCAAGTGACTGTAAAGTGATGTATTTATAGGTTAAAGACGGGGGGACCTTATGTGACAGGGGCGTTTCTGAGAAAGGGGGCCCTTACCTGCCCAGGTGTGAGAGGGGTCTCTGCATTCCACCACATGTGACAGTGTGGGTGGCCTTGTCGTGGGAATTGTAAATCTACCTGATTTATGACTTCCATCTTTAGACTTTGCTGTTTTGGCAATACTATATGCTCGATCTCTGCTTTAGCTCAACTCTTAAATCTATTACAGATTTTATTTATTTATCCACTTTGTACAAATTACATTACATATGGCGATGCAATGACACAGATTAATCATGCGCATAATTATTTATAGATGTGTTTCTATATACAACATGACAATCTTATTATAAGTTATATACACAGTATGGGGTTGTTGGTTTAAATTACCATAGATGGGCCCCGGGAGTGAAAGGGTTTATCCGGGTTTAGGCGGGTAAAGCCTCTCTAACACAGGTAAGTAATTAAAATTTCTTTTAATTAATTTAAACTGTGGGGGTTAAAAAGGGCTATAACTAGATGATTTGTTTGGATATATAAAAGTGAAATAAAAATGACATTTTTGTTTGATTTAAAAAAAAATGATTAAAATAAAATGATGACATAAAAATTCACATTCTAAGAGAATATTGGTGGGCGTTGGACAGGGTTAGTAGTTGAAGAATATGTAATTGTTAGAAGTACACATGTAAACCAAATACTCAGGTCCAGGTGCAAAGCGAGGATATAGACTTGAGCTGTCTTCCTTGGCAATGTTTCACTTGTGATCCTATATAAGGGTTACAGTGCTTTGTCACAATTCTAGGATTATTGGGTTAAAAGTTGCTGAAGAAAAGTTGTTTATTTATATGATTGGGAAAGGAGTGAAATGGAGCCATGCGATAAGTAAAATTGTAGCGACAGTAGGTGGTCTGACTTGACTCGAAATCAAAGGTTGAATGTGGTCCGCTAGAGCTGGAAAAAAAAAAAAGTTGAAAGTTGAAAAAAGTGAACATGCGTTGGTGATTTGCTCTGCGGATGAAATGAAATAAACTCTTGAAGCTTGTTCAGACCAGAAGTTTGGATTTGTAAGTCTGGGGAACTGCGTTCAAAGAGTTTGTTGAATTACGAAATAAAAAAAAAAAATTGTCAAGCAGTGCTGTCGTTTTCCTACGTTGATGTGACGCAATGACTGAAAAGATAGTGATGAAAAATATAGGGAATTGGTTAAAGAATATGATTGTTGAAAACGATTGTTGTAGATGCCCGATAGTGGATGATAAACTTTGTCAGATAATAAAGGTATTTAAACAAATAAAATATAGTGAATAGAAATATAGAAATATGATTGCGGGTACAAAAAGTGTAAGTGGACAAAACTAAACCTGTAATATATAAAATATATAATAAATAATAAAATAAAAATAATTTTTGAAACAATTAGATGTTTTACAATACTAAAATAATATCATGAAAAATAAAAGTAAATTTGATTAAAGTTTTTTATTTTATTATTATTATTATTTTTTTTTAGGTTGGATTAAAAATTTGATTATATAATTGAAAGGTAAAAATAAAAATAATTATTCAAGATTTTATACAAAATTTATAATATAATTGAAGGTTATTAATGATTGGATAAATTTTAAGTAGTGTAAAATTGAACAAAAATTGTCTCTTTTGACGAAAAGTTACAGTTGTGGTGTGTGACTAGATTATATCCCTTTGGTAACATCGGTGTTTCTATGACTCTGAAACTGGGAATATGTGAAATGATCTTTTCGTTTGTCCCCAATGCTGGTATGTAGAAAATGATTTCTCTTTCGCGTTAAAAAGTCTATATAAGACTTAACCAAATTGTTTTATTTGGTGTTATCAATTAACATGTAAAATGTTTAATGTATTTTGTGTTGTGATATCTCGTTGGTGAGATTTGTGAGATTCTCGAGGAAATCTAAATGGTTGGTTTGAAACATTTGTTTAAAATGGCGATCATGAAGCTAGCGGTCAAGAAGATCTGCCTTGTGAGGGGGGAGAGAGGAGATGTCCAAAGATAGCAGTGACTTGGGGAGTGACGTCATAAAGGGCGTCCACTTCCTTTTTTTCACGGAAATTCTTTTTTTGGGGTGGTCACACATGTGGGATGGTTTTCTAGGTTTGAGATTTACTTGAAACTGACTTTCTCCTTTTGTTGATTTGGCAATTTTCTGCTATAATTGAAAGATATGATTTTCTCGGTGTTCGTAGTTGTTAAGACTTAGTAAAAATGTTATACGATGATTTCAGGCTAGAAGTGAGTGAAAGATATGACTTTCGACGTGGACACGCTTTGAGGTGATATGTCTTAGGCATGAAGGCGTCTTTGGCCTGAAAAGTGAAAAGGTTTTGTGGTGTAGCGCTATGACACGAAGTGAAAAATTGTGAATGAAAAGGTGTCCCGTGAAGTCGTTGTTTCGAACAGAATCTAAACTGTTTCACCATGAATAACAAATTTACTAAAGTCATGGGGGTGGTTGTACGAACACATATTGAGAATTTTTAGATTGTTATGGATGTGGCATGTTTAATGTGAAATTATTTTATTGTGGCGACGATATAGAGCTAAGTGGCGCTTGTGTAACTCGAAATTTGGATTTGTGTGTTAAGTCGCGCACTAAAAATTGTTGCCAATTGGAGAAAGTGATGTGTGAGGGTGTTGTAAGGTTTTTTGAAAGAAATGTGTTTATGACCAATCATGCATGTAAAAGGAAAAGACGAGGGAGTGTATTTATTCTCGAATATTAACGATTGTAATCGTTTTGGAAGGCTGTGATTAATTTATATTTAAAATTTGAATATATTTTTTAAATCGTTAATTATGGTAGTTAAAATGATTCTTGTAAAAGGGCAATGTCGTGAGAGTTAGCAATAATTTGAATTGGGCGCTTACTTAAAATGGTGAACATTACCAAATTTTAAAAATTGATAAAGATATTGGTCTTTTGGTATAAAGATAACTAATAAGTAAAACAAAAATAAGTTGAGAATTATGATGAATGAGATTTTTATTTTTTTTTAAATAATAATAATGATTTTTTTTTTCAAGTTGTAGATTTGGATAGTACCATTTTAGATAAATTTAAGAACGACATGTAAGATTAGTAAAAATGGTAAAAAAGCGTGATGGGCGAAAAAAATTTTTTTTTAAAAGTAAAATTGAGAGTAATAACTTGAAATTTATAATCTGATTAAAAATTAAAGTAAATTTGATAAATGATAGTGTGAAAGTTTTAAAATTTTAATAAAAAATGATATAAAAAAGGTAAAAATTGATTTTAAATGCTTAAAGTGAAAATATAAATACAAAATTTAGGTTGAATCAAGTTGTGAAGTTGAGGATAAGGTTAAGGTAGGTTTTTAAAAACTTACAATTTGGATGAAAGTTCAGTCAGGAGACTTAGTCTTTGGTGGTCGTCCTGCTGTCGGGGAAGTCGCTCCATGTAGATCTTGTAGAAGCTTGTAACTTCTGGAAAGTTGTTTGTCGCTTGTTGCCTTGAGCATTATCTCGATGATGTCAAGTCGAAGGTGGAGAACTTCTCACAGGGTTTGGGTACATCGCTGCTTGGTTTCCATGACTTGCGGGAATTTCGGGGCTGTCGTTGGCGCGGTCAGCTTGCTCCCGGCGTTGGCGATCGGTAGCGGGTCTGCGGAAGTCCCTTGGGGCGGCGACGTTTCTTCCGTAAATACCTCTTTTTGGGGAAGAGATTGCTTTGTCGTTTCGTTGGAATGGTCGGTTTGTTCCTCCATCTTTGCTCGTTCTCGCTTCCTATCTGAACGGTCTTCTTACCTCTTCGATGTGTCATCCTTCGTTTTGGTCATCCTGTCGACTAATGTAATAATGTTGAAGTTACTGTTGACTCTTGTAGAATCCTGTCGACTAATGTAATAAGAGAGGTTTGGTTGTTGACTCTCTGAAATAATTTGTTGAGTTTGATATCGACTACTGAAATAAGTTGAAGTTCTGGTAAGCCTTGTGTAGAGTTTTCCAGTACCTCTCTGCACCTTGGAAGACCTTTAAAAGTTCTCACAAAATACAGGCAGTCGTGGTCGAGGCAGAGTGGAAAGTTTGGGGATGTCCACACAAAAAACGAAGACACAGTTGCACTAAGAAAGTACCGTAAACAGATAAAAGTTGAGCTAGGAGCGAAGATGGAGATAGAAGAGTCCTTACGAGTCTACATGGTGAATGAGGAGGACCTTGGTGACAACCGACGTGAGCTTCGCTAAGGGTGAACTAAACTGAACTCTCAAGTGACTGTAAAGTGATGTATTTATAGGTTAAAGACGGGGGGACCTTATGTGACAGGGGCGTTTCTGAGAAAGGGGGCCCTTACCTGCCCAGGTGTGAGAGGGGTCTCTGCATTCCACCACATGTGACAGTGTGGGTGGCCTTGTCGTGGGAATTGTAAATCTACCTGATTTATGACTTCCATCTTTAGACTTTGCTGTTTTGGCAATACTATATGCTCGATCTCTGCTTTAGCTCAACTCTTAAATCTATTACAGATTTTATTTATTTATCCACTTTGTACAAATTACATTACATATGGCGATGCAATGACACAGATTAATCATGCGCATAATTATTTATAGATGTGTTTCTATATACATGACAATCTTATTATAAGTTATATACACAGTATGGGGTTGTTGGTTTAAATTACCATATATATATATTTTTTAGAATTTGTGTAAAATAAAATATATTTGAGCTATTAAGATTGCTCAGTTGTCTTTGTACAGATTTGCATAGCGGGCAGGCTTGCATATCATTCATTTATGTAATTAATAAATTTAATATGGAACATACATTTTTTGAAATGTTTTCAAAACAATATATTGGCTTTACAATTTATATTGACATCACAATATTTTATGCAAATTACATATTACAAAATACTCCCCCTCCCCCCCCCCTTAAATATTGCATATAGCAATCAATTTTGATTAAAAAATGGGAAAGCTAACAACCTGTCAGTTATTTTTGAATGATTAACTTTCATTTAGTGTTCCCATATTATAAATCTGACATTACATTGACATGCGGTAACCATGACAACCATATTTTAAAAACAGACGATATAATCAAAAGTTTAGTAGAGCAGAAGATGGAAAGTGTCAGGGAAGTGTTACCTCCTGTTGAAGTGGTTTATCAACAAAGACAAAATGTCATTTCTAAATGGACAATTTTCTCTACAGATTTCTATCAATCCTTCAGACAATGTTTTAATCAAAACTTTACCATGAAAATTTTCAGCCTTTTTCATCGTTATTTGGAATGGCTGGTTGACATTTCCCAATTATCTACTTTGCGGCACAAATTCTTTGCAATCATTTTTACTATTTTGCTTTTTTGTCCAAGGTTATTAATAAGATATTTACTTGATACGAAAAGTGACTTAATATTTGTCGAATATGGAATATTAATTCGAGTTATATTTATAACTGTAAAATTCTTCATTATCTTAACTTATATTCATAATAGACCAAAGAAATTAAAGCATCTTTTTATTGAATGCCCATATTTGGAATCAAAATCGAAAATACCTAAAATTGCCTTAGTAATTTCTCTTTTGCAATATATCTTTATAAATTACATATATGTTGATAGATTTATCAGAATACTTTCAAATTTTCATTATTTCCCTTATTTATCAATAATTCTTGGAATAGAATGTATAATGCTTATTCTCATTCGTAATATTGAGTTGATGTTTTATAAAAGTTTTGGTTTCTTTTGTATTAGACTAATTGTAGGCTTACAAACAACTAAAGCCAAAATCGAATCAATAAAATCGGAAAGAAGAGGAATAAAATTTGAAGATTTTATCGCTAATTATAATGATCATCTTGATATTTCAATATTAATTAACAAATCTTTTTCAGGATTACTTGTTCTTCAAGTTTCGGAATATCTATTTACTCCATTTGTATTGTTATTAATTCCATCTGAAGAATTGATTATTAATCTTATTTCGAATATCTTCTATATGCTTTCTTTCTTTTTACCTGATTTTATCATAGCAGCTAAAACGAATGATGCTTCTAAAAAGATTTTTGTTATTTTTGCTGAAGAATTTATAAAAGATCACCGATGGGTGTCTAGATATCCTGGATTTACCTTACAGATGTTATACCAGAAAATGAAAATTTCAAGGATCACATGTGGAAATATCTATGTTGTGGATTATAACTTCATTCTGTCGACATTTGGCCTTTATATCAGCTACCTCGTGTTCTTTTGTCAAGCCTCAAATTATGTTGATATCAATTAATATCTTCAAATGTTTTGATTCCTGTCTATATATACGAGTATGATATATGATATATATAATAATAAAAAAACACTTAATATTTTTCTAAAACACATTATCATATTTTGGCCTTGCGATTTCTTCTATCTTCTTATGTTGTTGTTTATTTGTTTAATGTATATGTTTATTTAATGCTCTTTTTTCTTAATTGTTTATATTCTTTTTGACAATTCTGTTACCTACTCTACTACAATTATTGTAAATAGTTTCACGGGCAATTATCCAGATTGGATATAGCGTGTCTTATTTGCAACTGGTAATAAATAAATTATATTTTATCAATTTTCCTTTCCAGCTCATTCCTTTAAAACAGCATCATGAAAACCCCACGTTGGGCGCCATTTTAGTGATAAGTATAAACAGACTTATTCTCCATAAGTCATGGGAGTTGACGAAAGCTTGATGATAATCATTTTGACTTAAGATTAAATTGTACTCCACACACAAAATTGACCTTTTTTCGTCTTTTAAAAAACTTTTAAAAGGAGAAAATTTCCGGATTGTGAGTGCTAACTCTATCTTTTGAAGTTAGAATGACGAAACTGCTGAAATTATACCAACTGGTGAATCATTTCATATACTTTTTTTTCATCATTAGAGAATATGATGTGCAGAAATACATATAGTTTTACTCTATATAAAATAACTTCGAACTTTTTAAATTTTCAACATAAATATGTGAAAAAATAATAGAAAAAGAATTAAAAGGTCAGGTGTGTTGATATTAAAAATAAAGAAAGCATATCCTAACCAGGAGCACATGTGTTTTTTTTATGGCGCTCTGCTAGATTTAGATGGCACTCTGTCATCTAAAAAGCACATGTGCTGCTGGTCAGGATATGCCTTCTTTATTTTTAATATTAATATATTCAGTCTTTTTTTTATATGATGAGATTCTAATGTATATAGATTTTTTTCAAATACAATTACTGTTGTTGAGATTTATTAATTTTTTGTTCTTATATAAAAATTAAAATTTACAAAAATCTCGTTTTTTTATTTGTGAATTCAACCTGTCACTCACACACAAAAACTCTAAACAAATGGTACCAATCATTTAAAATTACTTAATTCCAGTATTTGTTGTAGTTTGATGTTACCATGGAGACATAGCCATAATCATGACAGTTAACATTGAGTAGATTATTACATATATGTACAATAGGTTAAGATGTAAATATAATACACCTATCCCCCGATTTACACGGTACTTGTATTACACGTTTTCGCTTTTACACGGTTTTCCAAATAAGTTTTTTTTTTGTTTTTATCGCACTATACTAAATGCTACTGTGATTGAACACATGCTCTGTGTACACATCTCACGAGGAATCCCGAGCTTATGTGCTGACTACATATTTTAACCTGTCAATGCATTTTATTTTTATTTCTGTGTACACGTATATCCCCCGATTTACACGTTTTTCTCAGGAACGTATCTACAGTGTAAAAATCGGGGGATAGGTGTATATAGTAATTTACAAATCCCTTGAACGAAATATATTCCTAAAATTACTAACATCTATAATGAAATAGTACAGGCTTTACTCCTAAATTCTTATACTATGGAATACAACCACAGTGTTGTTGTTGTTGCTTATTCGTCAAGTCGTTTAAAACGATCTCCATTAGGTTCCATTGTCTCAGCTTTTCTATTATAGTCCTGGGGTTTTCCCAGAGGTCTTTTTTGGAGGATTTTATACAATAGATGTTCAGGACTGGCTGGTTAGAAATCGCAGTATATAGAACATGACACAGAAATACATACACCAATAGAAAAGGCAAGAAAATTAGCTATTGAAAGAACTATAAAATCCCATGAACAGAGCAAACAACTTTATGATATTAAACACCCAGAACCCATTTTTAAAGAAGGAGATCAGCTATTAGTAAAAACCTTTATTTATCCAAACACTGGTAAATTAACACTAAGATATATAGGCCAATTTACAATTTTAAAACAACTTACTCCAGTCACATATGAAATAAATAAACCCAATTCACCAAAAAACAAAAAACAAACAGGAATTATACACTCTAATAAACTTAAATTATTTTAAAATAAAAGGACTTAAAAGCGCGAATGTTTCTTTTATACATAAAACGAACTTATACTGTCCTTACTGCGATGAAGCCAAGCCCTCCCAATATATTTTTTCATCGCAGTAAGGACAGTATAAGTTCGTTTTATGTATATAAAAAGAAACATTCACGCTTTTAAGTCCTTTTATTTTATATGTATAGATGGCGCGTTATTGCTTTGTGTTAAATTATTTTACCCAGAAGCAGATTTTTTACTTCAAAATAGCACTAACATAAAAAATGACTTAATAGTTGATATAGGCTTAGCAAAATGTGTTTATTCCTTTTGAGGATTTCTAGTTGTTATGGTACTCACGTATGTTGTAGTTACGAGGACATCCCTTTAGATATAAACAAATATATATTCATTCAAGGAACGACTTGTTCCATTTACAATTGTTAAAACAAGCTAGCGGTAAACATCAGCAAGGTTTAAGGTAGAAGTTGGAAGTTACGTCATAGTAGTGACGTCAGCATCTATGATGATTAAAGTCAAAGTTTGCGTAACAATTCCCTCCTTACTTTGACTTTATTCCCACGACGCTGAGGTTCGCCAGGTGTTTCTTCATCTGGTCTCGGGATAGGTCCTTTGTGAAGATATCCGCCTCCAGGTCCTGAGAAGGCTTGTACAGAAGGCAGATGTCTCTGGATTCATAACAGTCTCTCAAGAAGTGGTACTTTCTGTTGATATGTCTACAGCGACTGCTTTGTTTAGGGCTGGAGATCCAGTTGATCAATGACTGACTGTCTGTATAGATCGCAGTTGGTTTTTCCATGAAATTCCATTCTTCCAGCTCTCGTAACAGGTTTATTATCCACTTGATTTGACAGCAGCTTTCACAAGCAGCTATCATTTCCGCTTCCATTGTGGAGAGGGCGACGAGTGGTTGTTTACTACTTTTCCAGTCTATAGTTGCTTCGCCGAGCTTCAATACATATCCGCCGTAGGATTTTCCATCATGGGTGGTCGACCAGCTGGCATCGGCGTAGGACTTCAGGATTCCAGTCTTCCCTCTTTCAAATTTCACTCCTAGGTCAATAGTTCCTCGTAGGTATCTCATAACTCTTTTGATTGCTGTCCAGTGCATCTGTTTTGGTTGTCTGGAGTACTGTGAAAGTTTGCTAGTGATGTAAGCGATGTCGGGTCTGGTGTTAACCCGTAATTACTGGCGTTCGGCTTGAAAGGCCGTGTCAAAATTTAAAATGTTTGCGAAATTTTCAAAATGCAATATTTTTCATCAAAATTTTAGGTATCTTAATAAAATGCATTTATTTGAAGAACTTTTCATTTTAACCCTTAACTGGACGGGTGATTTTTTCTTACGTAACTGGACGGGGTGGGTAGATTCAACCCACTTATGTACCTTTACGAAATAAGTGTTAAATAATGAATTAAATCAATATTTGAAAGATTATTTAATGATTACAAATGTTAATATACAGATTTTGACTTCTAAAAATTCTAAATATAATCTATTTACAGTTTTCACAAATAATTAAGAAATGTTTTTTACAGACGCTTAGTTGACATACAGAGCATAAGGTTTTCACTTTTCCCGCATTTTTTGATGGACATTTGTAGCACCTTTTTGGAGTATCAGATTCTTGTGGCATTGTAGATCCTCTTGATGTACTTGAACCATCATTATTTTTGAATTTTTTTTATTGTCGTCTGTAATTCCAGCGGGAGGGAATTTAGATTACGTGTGGCCAGATGTTCATCAATCAAGGATCTCCCAAGATCAACAATAAAGGTACTTCTTTCTTTTTGATCCTTTTTATCAATCTGATAGTTGAAGATGATGTAAGAATTCAGAGCTGTGATATCTAAGAGGGCATAAAACAGTGCCAAAGGCCATCTTCTGGATCGACGAGAGGTAGAAAAATTAGAGACCATTTGGTCAATGGTATCTACACCTCCTTTTGTTAGATTATAATCCATTATAATGTCAGGTTTTCCTGTTGTTTCATCACATTTATTGTCATGATGCATCGAAGATATAAGAATTACTGATTTTCTTTTTTTGGGAACATAGGAGACTAAAGTTTTTGTTCCAGAGAAACCAAAAATAGACGTTCCTGATTCTCTTTTAGGATGCGGTTGGAATTGTGGTGGAATCTGAGGTTTGTTCTTTCTCATCGTTCCTAAATATGTAAGGCCATGTTCTTTCAACTTATCAACTAATTCTATTGAAGTAAACCAGTTGTCTGCTGTAATATTTCTATTACTCTTCCAAAGTGGTCGACTAATATCTAAAACTATTTGGGTTGGCAGGGATAGTTCTTTTGACTTTGGAGTTTTAGATTTTCCTGTATATACCATTGCATTATACATATAATGTGTTCTTGAGTCTGCTAGTATCACTATTTTTATCCCATATTTATTAGGTTTTGAGGGTATATAAATTTTGAATGGACATTTTCCCCGAAACCCTACAAGCATTTCGTCAACAGTAAGGTATTCAGCAGGTGTATAACAACTTTGAAATTTTTCAATAATGGTTTGGAAAATATCTCTTATGGGTGAGAGTCTATCTTCTTTGCATCTTGTCTTGAAATTATCAAATCTAATACAAAGTAATAGAAAAAGGAAACGCTTCACACTCATTACAGAGCGAAAAATGTCACGGCCTGTTCCATCTGAGGCAAACAAAGATTCTACATTTTCATGGCCTGATTTGTAAACTCCAGCTAGATACAACAAACCTAAGAATGCTCTTATTTCTATTTCACTTGTAAAATTTGAGTAAGTACTTTTGGTCAAATCTGAAATTCTTTGGCGAAATTCTTCAATTTTTGCATTTGTAAATTCAGATATTTGTTTTATAATTGCGGCAGTAAAAAAATAAGTTGAATATATCTATGCCACAATTTGGCTTCGGTTTAGCAGGGCCTTTCAGACCAGGTAAGTGTGTAATTATGTTATGGGAACGGGTTCTTCCAATTATTGCATGATTCTTGTTCCACCTATAGCCATTTTTCCCAATAAAACAATTACTTGAAGACATTTGAACAGTGGTAAGAATTGAATCACATTCCTCATCTGTATTGACATCTGAAGATTCGTTCAATGAATAATTTTCAGTTTCAGAATCATCGTCAAAATTCTTATTCAAAATTTCGTCTTCCATTATAAATAGAATTTCAAAAATAAAAATTCTTACCTTGATAAAAAAAATTAAGGAAGTTGTTTTTTTTTTAATCTAAAAGAATAAATTCTACTTAGCCAAAGAAAGAAGTCTTATTTTATGAATGGAAACTAAAAAATAGCGGAAGAGAGTGACTCAAGAATGAGCAATCAGCTATAACCCTAACATGAAAAATTCTCACGCTTCTGGACGGCATGGGCGGAATCCGCCCACACATGCAAATTTAACCGCCCTCCCAAAACTTATATTTTTAAACGATGAATGGAAATTGTTTGTATCACTGTAAAATTAGAATACACCAAAGCTGTTAGCTCTCAGTAAACGAAAAATATATTTTTTTCCTATATTAAGTTTATGCATGGGCGGAATCTACCCAACCCGTCCAGTTAAGGGTTAAGAAAAATCTATTTTGTATATCCCGAGTTATTAAATCAAACGGCCTTTAAAGCCGAGCGCCAGTAATTACGTCACTGGGAATTTTAGCGCCCCTATTATTGGCCGTTTCACTTTTGGTTTTATAGACGTTAAAACGCAACAAATAAGTTGAGCATTCGTTTTTTTATTACTCTTGCTTCAATTATATGCATTCTAAATTGTGTTTTGTGATTGTAATTTTGTATAATATAATAGAAGTTCGGTTCCACTTTTGGTTTTTCAAAAAACAAAAATTTGGTACCCTATGTCCCTATAAAATTGGAAAATATGTTATATTACTTTCCACAATCAATTCGACCACAACAATTGATCAAGAAACTGCTGAACAATAAAAGCCCGAGATAATCACATTTTATAATATGACCAAAGGTGGTGTAGATGTAGTTGATCAGACATGTATTCAGTTGGAAGAAGAACCAAAAGATGGCCCCTGTGTTTATTTTTCAACTTTTTGGATGTGGTTGCAATAAATTCAGCAGTAATTTATAAGGCTGTCAAGCAAGACGGTGGAATGGCTCGAAAAGATTTTATAAAGCAGCTTGCTCTACAACTAATGAGAGATGCCTTGAATATGAGAAATCAAGCCAAAAATTTGTCAAGAGATCTGCAAGTATTAATTCAGAAGCATGCTGGAACTTCATCACTTGAGGTAGGCAAATATTTATTTGATATTCAAACGAAATATCAATAATATGTGTTATCTAGGAATCCACAAGCGGCAGTCCTTGGTCCAAAAAACGCAAAAGATGCTACCTATGTAAAAAATATCGTCGAACTCAAATGCAATTCAAAAAATGCAAAGAACCAATCTGCAAAGATCATTCTATTGAAATATGCTTGAATTGTGCACCTAATCTTGAATAAAATATTTTAGGTAGAATTTTTAGAATAGAGATAGAATATTTTAGATAGAAAGAGTTTCTTGTACATTTTCATTTAATTTTGTTTAGAACTCTGTTTATTCGAAAAAAACAAAATATTTATTCTTTGGAAATTATGT
Organism: Cordylochernes scorpioides; assembly: GCA_030710605.1. Taxonomy (NCBI): domain Eukaryota; kingdom Metazoa; phylum Arthropoda; class Arachnida; order Pseudoscorpiones; family Chernetidae; genus Cordylochernes; species Cordylochernes scorpioides. The sequence goes on along the minus strand of CP092876.1, from coordinate 6,431,629 downwards.
GTATACGTTTAATTTCTTTTTATTTTATAAATAACATGGTTTATTATTGATTTTAAAAGACGGCCTGAGAGGCCGAACGCCAGTAATTGTGTAAAGAAAATAGGCGCCAGTAACTAAGGGTTAACAGCTAGAAACATTAGCATTCCAAGGGCTTCTTGGTAAGTGTGCTGATCACAATTGTCATCTTCAATATGATTGTCCAAATTGATTTCTTTGGAACCTGGTGTTGGAACTTCCTTACAATTTTCCATTCCATATTTCTGCAATATTTGTTGTACATAGTGGCTTTGTTGTAGCGAAATTCCCTCCTTGTCTTGTATGATCTTGATTCCCAAAAACATGCCTTTACATGTTACATCCTTTATTTCCAGTCTACAGTCATGAAGTACTTGACTGAATTTCTCATACCACGATCTTCCGGATTGAGGTAGACCGTAAATACTTTTGTTGAGTTTGCAAACTTTGTTTCTGTCTTGGACAAATCCAGCAGGTTGTTCCATGAATATTGTATTTTCAATGTTTCCATTTAGATAGGCTGCTTTTACATCAAATAGTTTAATGACTGAATCTTTTGTTGCTGCCATTGACAAAAATAGTCCTGAGGGTGGCATTTTTAATTACAGGGCTGAAACTTTCGTTGTAATCTCTTCCTGGGATTTGGTTGTATCCCATTGCAACAAGTCTAGCTTTGTAAGTTTTGTTTTTGTTTTCTTGGTCTTTAGATATTTTGAACACCCATTTACTTTTGACAACTTTAGCGTTTACAGGTCTAGGTACCAGTTCCCATACTTGATGCGAGTACATGTTCTGTATTTCCTCAAGCATTGCGTTCTCCCAATGTTTCTTGTCTTCGCATGCGATGGCTTCTTCATAGTCTTTCGGAATGGTTTCATTCGTAGTAGCCAGAACGTAGTCATCGAATCTTTTAGGTATTGTTCGAGTTCTTTGTGGTCTGTCTGATTCACTTGACTCTGTCTGTCTGTTGACCATGGTATCTGGTGCTGGCTCTTCAATATCAACATCTGATAGAACATGATTGTTCAGTTGTTCATCCTCCTGAATGAAGAAATATGTGTCAGTGTCCGTATTATTATCATTTTGTTTTTCTTCCGAGATGACATTATTGTTCTCTCTGAAGTGAATGTCTGCGGTTTCAAGAATGACTCTCACTGTGATATCAAATACTCGATAAGCTCTTCTGCATCTTGAATAGCCTACAAATATTCCTCTCTTAGATTTAGCTTCTAGTTTGTGTCTTTGATGATTCTCGAGTTTATAGAAGACTTCACAACCAAATCTCATGATGTGAGAGACGGATGGCTTTTTACCTTTCCATTTTTCCATAGGGGTAGTGTCTGGGTCATTGGTTGTGGGAGTTAGATTGTACAGATATGCAGCTGTATTCACAGCTTCTGCCCAGAAGTGTAGGGGTAATTGGGAGTCTGCAAGAAGTGTTCGGCCTTTGTCTAATAGTGTTCTGTTAGCTCTTTCAACTCTCCCATTGCTTCTTGGGGTGTACGGTGTAGTTAGTTCATGTTTAATTCCTTTGGATTCTATGAAGGTTTCAAGGTTTTTATTGATAAATTCTGTTCCGTTATCTGTTCTAAGTCGTTTTAGTTTTGAGTTTAGCTCGTTTTCTCTCTTTACAATAAACTTCTTCAAAACTTCTGCTGCCGAGAGTTTATCTTTGAGAAATTCTACAAATATTCTCCTAGAGAATCCATCTACGATGGTCAAGAAATATTTACTTCCGCCCAAGGAGTTTATTCTCATTGGACCACAGAGATCGACATAAATGGCTTCAAATGGGTAGCTTTCCTGATTGCCATCTGTGTGAACATAGGGTACTTTGGTCATTTTTCCTAAGGAGCGAGCATCACATTGATCAAGGGTACCATTTATAGAGTTCAAGCCTTTTAGAAGATTGTTCTTCAAAATCAGGTCTAATTTGTTGTCACTAGGATGTCCTAACCTTCTGTGCCATACAGTCCTAGAATTGTCCTTTGAAATCAAGCAATGTTCGTTTGGGACATGAGTTGCTTCAGATAAACGTGATAGGTTCAATGTGTACATGTTACCATCAAAGTTGCCTGTTCCTATTAGCTTGTCATCAGAAGAGTATATGTATGCTCCTTCAGAGTTCAAAAGAACAGAGTTCCCTCTTCTTACTACGATTGGAATGGACATTAGATTTCCTTTCAGGTGTGGTACATGGAGGACATTATGCAGGGTTACAGCGTTGTTAAGTTTGTCCTTACCTTGTACAGTAGCTTGGATTAATCCCGATGAGGTAGATTCGATGTGCCTCCCTTCTTCTGCCACTTGTATGCTTCTTCTCTCCTCCGTCTTGTGCTCGATCCAATCACCATGGGAAGTCATGTGGCTTGTGCACGCAGAATCAATTATCCACACGTCCTGAGTTGTCGGGCATTCCTCCCTTGTGCTTGCATGTAGTGCGTATTCTGAAGTGGAGTCTCTTCGTTGGGATGGTTCCTCCGTTCGTTCTTGGATTGCTGACCTGGCTGTGTCTTTGTTTTGTTTTGGTCCTTTATGGTAGTTCCTTGTACTGGCCATGTTATTTTTGTTTGTTGTATTATTTTGATTTCCTTTGTTGTTAGGGTTGAACCAACAGTCTTTCTTGAAATGTCCTTTTCTTTTGCAAATGAAGCATGATTTTTCTTTGAATTGGTTGCCTGATGATCTGAAAGCATTTTCAGGATTTTTGCTTCTGTCCTGTCTTTTCTTCTCGAAATCCAGTAGAGTTTGTCTCAAGTCTGGTAAGGAGATTTCTCTGTTTATTGACAGTGCTGCTGCGATCGTGTCAAAGTTAGGTGTGAGTCCTTCAACAATGTATCGTACAAGTTCTCTTTCTGTTACAGTCTTTCCTAGCTGGGTGATCTCTTGTGCCAGTTTCTGTGCTCGTACAATATACATGTTGACATTTTCATTTGGGTTCAATTTTAGTCTGGCTAGATCCAACATTAGGTCTATCCTTTTATTTTCTAGAGATCCTTCAAACCTTTTCTTTATGTCGTACCAAATTCTTTTGGCTCTTTTATCGCCTCGAAAGATGATTGTTAAGTCATCCGAAAGTGACAATATTATTAGGCTGTATGCTTCCCGATTCTTTTTCTTCCAAATATCATATTCTAGTTTATTATTTGTAAAATCTGGCTCGTCATTAACAATTACGTCCTCGAAGAGATCTTTTGAATCTAGAATTGCTTCCATTTTCATGGACCACGTGGTATAGTTGTTTTCTGTTAACTGTTCGATTTTTGCTAAGTTATGTGTATCCATTTTTATTCAACTTTTTCTTTCTAAATTGGCGGTTAGTCCAATTATTTATTTTCTTTATGATTTTAAATGGATCAATTGGCGGTTAGTCCAATTCGCGCGCCCAAACAACGCACTGCTACCAAATTGATATAGGCTTAGCAAAATGTGTTTATTCCTTTTGAGGATTTCTAGTTGTTATGGTACTCACGTATGTTGTAGTTACGAGGACATCCCTTTAGATATAAACAAATATATATTTATTCAAGGAACGACTTGTTCCATTTACAATTGTTAAAACAAGCTAGCGGTAAACATCAGCAAGGTTTAAGGTAGAAGTTGGAAGTTACGTCATAGTAGTGACGTCAGCATCTATGATGATTAAAGTCAAAGTTTGCGTAACAATAGTAAACCAAAATTCTAACACCAAGTTAATAGATATTGATGATAAACTATGTTTTTTACAGGAAGGCCATATTTTGGACATGGACAATGAAGAACAAATATCAACCCCAATTCTTGCGCCTACAAAATATACTTAATCTTACTCCATATATCTCTCTATTATCATTTCATCATTCAATCATTATTAAGAAATACCTTTATATATTATATCACACACATTTAAATGTTAATATTTTATAAGCAAAAAACTCATTTTAAATTATTATTTGTGTAAAAATAAACATTTCTGCTGCCTTTTAATATTTTGAAATATAACTAATATAATGACATAATTACTCATATTTTAAATACCTTTTTTTTTGCTTCATATAAATTTTTATATAAATCAATCATTATTATTTCTTATATATACGTTTATATACTATAATTTTTCTAAATTATATAAATTATTTATAAACAAAACTTTTTTTGTTTATTTTGAAATATTTGGACATTGATTTTTATTGTTTAATTTTTAATTATTTCTATAGTCATTTGGATTTCGTTTATTTATTTGTTTTTAATTACCAATTTTATTTTAAAATATCAACTTTTAAAAGTCTTTTTTTTTCACAGGGGGTATATTATATAATATAAAAATTCAAATATATATATTTTTTTATTTTTAAAAAATATATTTTATTTTCACATTCATTGACTATTCTACATTTTTGACCATAGTTTTAAAAAAATGTCACTTTTTATATTTTTGTAAATATGTATAGTTAACTAACCTATTTTTTTTTTAAATTCACTAATATAGAATTAATTTTGTAAATTCTATATAACTCTCTCTGTGTGAAAATATTCAATGTGTAATTTTCTTCAAGTAATTGAAAATAAAAACTATTTGATAGTAAATAATAATAATAATATTTTTATTTTATTTTATCACAACTGCACCTTCAATTCTTTATCTTTGCAACAAAAATATTATTCATAACATATATATAATATGAATCTATATTCTCTTTGGGACTAAATCTTTGGTCGTAGAGGTACAGTCTGCACCACGCTGACGAGGGCCAACAGCCCGAAACGCGTACGTGGTTGTCTTTCATGTTTTATCAAAATATTAGGCTGGACAAATATGATGGAACAAGCTAAATCAACGTTTAGTTCATTTTTGTTCCACTAGATGGCGCTCTGCCATCTAAAATGCTCATATGAGAGGTCAGGAAATAGCAATTTGTTTTTAATATTAAAACCTGACTATTTTTCTTTTTTTTTTTAAATAAATAATACAAAATGAGCCTTTTAATTATTAGTATATATAAGTTATTAGTATATTAAAAGTTTTTTTTTTTACTTATCCCTAGTACACGTGGTAGAGGCCATGATAATCATGGTGGGTAGTTAGCGACTGCTTTTACTGTAAGTGCACCACATGTCTACACATGTGAAAAGCAGTTCGACTTTGCACTTACAAACGTGCCAGAGCCCCGTTAGATTAAAAGTGGTAAGGACGAACACAAGAGCCAAGATTTAGGATAGAAATCCCATGAGGAATAGATTGAAGAAGAAAGAGAAGACTCGAGGACTACCCTGGGAACTATTGGCGTTGAGACAACCTCAGCAAGAACTCTCCCAGATAATCGATTCCAGGGCTTTTTATACTATTCTCAGTAGGTTAAAATTGTGATCATTGAGGGGGGACAGGACAGTCACCCTTAGATCTCTGAAATATCCATTTATAGAAGACATGTAGTCGCCTAGGGATGATCTTACTAACCACTTTTCCTATTCTTATTGCATTATACGTGCGACCCCTGCTCCGGGAGGTGTTCTCTTCCTACAAAGTGCCCTTAATCTGCAGGCCTGAACTACTATGGTAGATTAAACTGGCGAAACCGCTGGAATGGTTCACCACTGATGAGAGTTATTGATTTGCCCCAGTGGACTACTCCTTCCTCGCCATCCCATCCTGATGGTGTGTTCAGGAAAATCCATGGCTTATTATTATTATTATTTTTTATTTACACCCGGGTCACATTCCCAGCACTCTTCCATTCATTCTTTTTTTCCTCAAACCCGGGTTCAATCAATCAATGGCAACAGTCGAACCCTGTTTTCACAATCTACCTCCATCCTCTAACCTCTTCAACGGTTCCTGTGACTCCTGCTCGTCAACATTTTTTTTCAATTATTATTTTTTTAATGATTCATCGACCTGGTACACTCTTCCTCCCCATGTTAACTCCACACGGAGAGCTTGGGTAACCAGCGAGATTTTTTTTTCTCTCACGCTCGACCCATCGCCATCATCAGCATGATGCGCCCACTCATTTTTCTTTTATTTTTATTTTTCATTTGGTCGAGCTCAATCACCGACAGCAGCGCAGCCCTTGAGCCTCCATCTCTTTTTAACCTCTCTCAGCTAGCTTTTCTTTCCCATATTCTCCCATTACCTACCTCTCCTTCGATCTTCACGCCTTTTGCCCATCTGATCTAATGCTACTTACAGGGCATCTTGAGATATCTGATCCCTGTAAACAATACTTCTCTTCTAAGCTCGTATTGCAGGGCAGGACTCCTGAGATGTCCTTTGCAGAAACCAATTCAGACCCTCTTCCTTTATTCTTCACTGCGTCACTGCCTATCCAAAACCTTTTGCTTAAGTCAATTTTCTTTTATATTTTATATTACTTTTTTCATCTCTACTTCTCCTCGTTCCTGTATTACATCCCTGAAACTTATGGCACCTTAAGTAACAAAAAACTGTAAATAGTATACCTAACTTTCCCAAATATTTACCCTCGCTATTGTGTGTGTTTACTTTAAATTTATCCTTCCTATGTACTCCTTATATATATATTTTTGTAGTTTTATAATATTATATCAGTGTGTCACCACTACTCCCCTTTATCTTTATTTTTATTCTAGTAACTAATTTGTGACCCAAATTATTTCCCATTTAATAGGTTTGTTAGCTTTTCGCTCCATTTTATTTCACTCCCCTAATCAAACCTTTCTCACCGGGGGCACATTCTATCGTAATTTAAACAATGTGATATGTAAGTAATAAAGTATGACGTCTTTTCTAGTCGTCTCAAAGTGACACCAGCTTGCCACTGGACACCCGGGGGATCCAGAGAGGGACAAAGAAGGGGCGTTGGTCCGGATGTTGACAGTTAGTTAGGTTACAGTGGATATTTTCGGAGAGGCCCGCGCAGTGCTAGGTCTCACGGCGGCCCTCGTGGCCGCCGTTTTGGTTCCTCTCTGCCTCCGCGGCTTCATGCAGGACGCCGAGCTTTCCTCAGTTAATCCTCAACTTTCCCCTGGTCCTGGTGCCACGTGAGACGTACTAGGAGAGCGTCTTTTGATCCCAAACTTTGTCCTTACTGTCCCGTGCGGACTTCCCACTCTGCACGCCTTGCCACTCAACCCCGACTGCTTCCAACTCACTTGTTGGCTTACCCGGGTTTACGAAATATATATATATATATATAAATATTTAAAAAAAAACGCAATTTTTCTTTTATAAAATTATTGATTCTATTGAAGTGAAATAATTGGTTCGAGTGGTATATTGTCATTTGACAAACTAATCACACACATCATAAATGTGTATATATTGTCAAATGACAATGCCACTCGAACCAATTATTTCACTTCAATAGAATCAATAATTTTATAAAAGAAAAATGGCCTTTATTATTATTATTTTTTTTTTTTTGTAGAACATACGACACCATGGTAACATTACCAGACGAATCGTTAACTGCGCATATCACTGCGCATAACTTATATAAAAACCCAAACGAACATGTCCAAATTTTCAGGATACATAAGATATTTGAAAAATTCAATAGATGAATGGATTGATTCAAATATTATCAATATTTGCAAATTATTCAATTCTTTATTCAAATGGTTTGTTAGAATTGTTCAATCATCCCGTTTATCTATAAAATTACTTAAACTATTTTTCGCAATTTTATTTTTTTGGCCTAAAAATTTAACCATTAACATTATTAATTCTTTTAACAATATTTATTTAAAGTATAGTTCCATACTAATTACATTTGCATATGATATTATAGCATCGTCTGCTATATATTATATTTATATAAAATCCCAAAATTTAAAACAACTTTCTGAAATTTGTTCATCTTTACCATCAAATTCTAAAAATAAAGGACGAATTGGTGTATTTTTAGCCATTAAATTGGTGGAATATTTATTTTCCATTTATTATTGTATCTATGAAATCCTGAATATGATTGAAATTGACCATAATGGAGTGAATTTGGCTATTATTTTATGTTTATGTCGAATACTTAATTACATATTGTACATCATCATTGTATTATATTTTGCCAATTTGAATATATTTTGTATAAAGCTTATTGAGAATTTTGAAGATATTGAGACTAAAATGAAGATGACTGTTTTAGAAAGAAATATTGAATTGGAAGATTGTATATATTTATATAATAATGACCTTGAAATATCAAAATTAATTAACGAAACTTTATCAGGATCAATTCTTTTGATGGTTGCAGCTCATCTATTGTATAGTACTGAATTTCTTTTTACTGAATCGGATGAGAAATTATCGAAAAGTTATGTGCTAATTTTCGATTTTATTTTTTGTTACTTGCCAGAATTTGTCTTAACAGCCATGGCTAATAATGCATCAAGGAAAATCTTCGCGATTATTGCTGAAGAATACGTAAAAGATCGTCAATGGGGACCTACATACAGATGTATGGGGATGAAATTGCAGATGTTATATCAGAAAATGAAAATTTCCAGACTGACTTGTGGAGATATTTATGTTTTAGATTATAATTTTATTTTATCAACTCTTGTACTTTATATCAGCTATATTGTATTCTTCTATCAAATATCTTATAAAGTTCAGAATGATGCCAAATAATACTTATGGAGATCTTTGTACCGCTTTATTCCCTCTCTGAAGTAGATAAAAAAATAAATTACAAGAAAAGGAATCGTCTGACATCATCTTGAAGAAGGAATAAAAGTTAACTGCGACGTGTTTCTGAAGCAAGAAGTTGAATATTCTTTGAGTGTGAAAGCTTCAAAAAATAGGAACTTACCCTCTATCTTTAATTTGTTCATTCTTCCTTTGTCGTCTGTTTTCACAAGTTGAATCTGGTTAGAAAATGTATAAAAACTAGATGAATCTTTTGTTGCATTAAATACGAGATAATTAACTCGTTTCTATATATATCTAAAAATGTTTAATGTTTTTTTTTTAATAAAATAATTTTATAAATCTGAGATTTGTCTTCAAAAACGATCCAACAGTTTATTTTATTAATGCTGTAAATTCGGCAAGATTTCGGACTTTGTCGTCCTTCGACAGACAACTTTCCAAGAAACTAGAAAAGACAATCTATATATACACATATTTACATAGTAGAAACT